>JBBPUB010000055.1:0-17275 GCA_038094415.1 Xerocomus alliaceus | reverse complement strand
TTGAGATTAATCTTTAGATTAAATGGGCAGTGCTCAGGGAGCATATCCACCTTCTTCTAGCTAAAGACATCTGCAAAGTTGTGGTACTCCAAGGGAACTCCAGAGAGATCTGGAGGTATCTCTGGAGTGTTAAAGACTGTAACTGAGCAAGCTTTAGCAGAGTTAATATCTTGAAGGGAAAGAGCAAAGGGAACAAAGCCCTTCAACTTACAGATGTGATTGAACACGGCTGTGTTGACAAAGGAGATTGCTGAACATGTAAGCTCAGGGGCTTTAGACAAATCCAGGATTGTAGTCTTTAGAGGATAAGCTAAGTGATTGTTGAATGATGGAGGAAGGGAAATGGAGTTTGACTCAGGAGACTTGAAGGTTAACATCAGGGTTGGCACCCCACCTGTGGAAGTCTGGAATGTGATACTGCCCAATACCCAATCAATCAACAGATTGTAGTAGGTGAGCCAGCTATGCCCTAATACTATCACACAAGAGGGATTCAGCAAGGTTATATAGAATATATTAAAGGTGGTTTCATCAGATGGAAAAAGGATCAGAAGGTCTACAGCAGAGTTGATGTTGGAGATAGAGAAGCTGTCAAAGAGATGAAGGGAAAGTGGGGAAACAGAGTTTATAGGGATTTTGTGGGTCTTAACAAATGTGGAGTCTATGAAGCAGTGGATAGAACTGAAGTCAATTAGACATGAGATGGAGGACAAATTAAGAGTCAGGATGGATACTATAGGTTTGAGGAAATTAGAATCAGAAAGAGTGGATGTGTTGAGATGGAGTTCCTGAGGTACACAATTAGGAATAATATGACTTCCAGACCATGCAGTTCTATAGGAGCCACACTCTATTTCTTTGCCTCTAAAGAAGCAGAGCTCATTAAGGCTTTTGCTGGAGTAGCCATGATAGTGTGAGCCTTTAAAGCTCTAGAGCTGGATTTTGGGCACTCTTTGGTGGTGTGTTTGGATTGCCCACAGAACAGGCAGAGATCTAGGTAAAGGCAGCATTGGCACTCCTCAGAAAGAAGCTTGCCATCCTTGCCCAACTTGGCAGAGATGCTATCAGCATTGTTAGCATCTTTATTCTTGAATGAGTTCTTATCACCTTCAGAGAATCTGAAGGATTAGAGGCTTCTTTATCCAGCTACCTCCATTAGGACTTGATCATAAGAGATACAATTAAAGGAGAAGTGAGATTAGATCTTGGCTGCAAAGAGAGTACATTGCCAGCCACCAACTTAAAGGAAGAGGACATAGTCATTCCCCTTACAGTATTTGACCTTATGAAGTTAGAGAACACCCCAAATATTCCTGACCTCCTTCATCTGCCTACCTCCACCCTAGATCCAAATGATTGCAGCTCAGGACCTTCTATCATAGATGAAGGTTGGTTACCACTGCATCAGCTGCCCTCAAAAGAAGAGAGGGCATTTTATGGTATAGCTTTGACAGTATAGGCTGGTTTCTATAGCTGAACTTTTAATCTCTGCCGAAGAAGAATGTTGAAAGGGTGGTCAGAGTACTAGTTTGAAGAAGCCCCCACTCTGCCAAGGAAAAGACAGTGGAGACAATACCAGCAGGAGATAAAAAGAGGAATAGAAAGAGGAAGCAGGATAAGATTAAGGAACATTCCAGCATGATCCTACAAATATTGAATGCAATCTTTTGTCATTGTACTCATCTTTTGCCTGATCTTTTACATCATCACGATTTACTTCCTCAGGTGGATTGCTAAGTATGCAACAGATTCACAAGTCCCAATCCTCTTTGTAGAAAACCACTCACAAATGCTTCACACCCCTTACTCTGCTTTTATTGGAGTAGTACCTGCAATACATGCCATTTCAGAAGGTTGGGTGTTTGGAGAAGGACTCCAATGACATTGCCAATACAACTAGATGATTTTTAAAATCATTCTCGCTACATTTGTTGGAATTTTCCTCATAACCACAGCTGTACTTTGCTGAATAATCAAGTTGGTCATTAAACACAACACATCCATACTTGCAGTAGTCCATGTCTACAAAACAGAAGAAAACTCATTTGGATTAAGTTTTAGAATAGTAAGCCTGACTAAAGCCTCCAGAGATAATTAGAGATACTGTGGAGGTTGGTTTAACAAAAACAACTGGTATGTTCTAGAACTAGTCCAATCTGACAACAACAACACCACTATTGCTGCATTTGATTGAAGAAGCATATCACTACCCAAATACCTTAATAATGTGCTGGACGTATTGGCAGGATCATCAAAACAGCAACTGTCACAATTGGGAATTCATCTTAAGGATTACTTGCACATCCAAGGCATGGCAATGGAGCAGATATTATGAGAAAATAGAAAACTTCAAAATGATATTGAAGAGATGGAAGAACAGCTGAAGGCCCTAGGAGGATCTACAGCTCACATCACCAAAATCATAGCAGACCCCAGAGAATATGATGGTACTAGAGGAAGAAAGTTTGAAGAATGGTGGTGAAACAACCAAGAACAACTGGAACTTGGGAACAAAGTCTACTACAACTATTTTTAGTAAAGTGAAGGGAAGAGAATACTAACTTGTTCTGTTGAGGAAAGAGTAACCTTGAGGGGTGCTTAGTAGTCAAGTTCTGGGAAAACACCAAGAGACTAGACTGGGGATCAACCCAGCTTCGCCCTTGGGTATATATATTACTATCTATTTGTACATGTTTGACTAACCCTAATACCTGATTAGGATAACTGAGTTCCAATCTATGGTGAAGTCCATGTCCATGTCTATGCCATCCAATGGCAATAAAGGCATACCACAGCCTCTAGGGCTGAGGGGAACAGAAATGAAAAGAAGTTTAATACTGTGGGTGGCAGATCAAATAGAAGAGAAGCCACAGCAGTGGTAATTAAGTGGGCTGTGCCATAGCCATGCACTGCACAGAAATGAAAAGAATCTCAATAGAGATTAAAGAAGGGCACTAGCAAGGCAGTTCAAAGATCAGAAGACACAGTGAGTACCATGTGAAAAGTTAGTCAAATGGAGATAGATCTGATCAGGAAGAAGAGCAGAAGATAAGTTCCAATCAGATAAGATAAAAGAAAAGATAAAATCAAAGAAAGGAGTTCATGCTAAGTTTGTTGACAAAGAGTCTACCAGAGACCATATATGAGATGGCAAGGATTGTCACAGGTGGACAAAAGCACAAGTATGGTGCCAAGAGAATTTAGAAGTACTCTGAGGAGAAGCCAGAGTTAAAGCCATACTCTCCTGAATGATGAAAGAAGATGCTAGAGCTTTTGCTCATGCTCATCTAAACAAAATCCTAAAAGGGGATAGTACAGATTGGCTGAAGTTTAAAAAGCTTATTGAGCTTCATTTCCACTTAACCAATGAGAAAGAGTGGACTAGATGCCAACTCAAAAATCTCAAACAAATGGACAAAATAACGGTAGCCCAGTATTTCATAAAACTGGAAAATTATTTATCTCAAGCAGATTGTGATGAAGACCAGATCTTGCAGATCATGGAATGAAATATGAATCAAGATATGGTCAAATACCTTTTCTTAAGAGATGGTCACTATAAGGAC
The DNA here is from genome assembly GCA_038094415.1 of Xerocomus alliaceus. NCBI lineage: Eukaryota > Fungi > Basidiomycota > Agaricomycetes > Boletales > Boletaceae > Xerocomus > Xerocomus alliaceus. The sequence continues at coordinate 13,709 of JBBPUB010000055.1, read as the reverse complement.
TGCACCACCTTCATGATGAAAGTCAAAGAATATGGAGAAAAACAGGAACTCTTAGGTTTCATTAAAAGAGGCACTGCAGAGCACATCTCAAAATCCTGAGATCCTAATGCCATGGATGTAGATACAGTCCAAAAAGGGAAAGAAGTGAGAAGACCACTTAAGTGCTTCAATTGTAATGGACCTCATGTTGCTTTAAAATGTCCTAAGCCCAAGAAAGCATGTGAAAAATGCAAATTCCTTGGAGGAGGACATGCCAAATGGTGCACTACAGGACAACCCTCCAGGAACATTTGTGAAATGACCCAAGAAGATCTCCCTACACCTGAAAATTCATTAGGAAACAAAGGAAAAGGATGAGATTGGAGTAAGTCTATTGCAGGAATGGACTTTAATGAAGCCTACACATGGTTCTAAGACTATGAAACCATTTCTTCCAAAAAGGAAAAAGATTAGGGCAACCCATTATGTTTAGAAAGGTGGAAAACCAAAACTGATATGCTATTCTAGAAATAGAAGAATATTGTCAAGTCTGGGTCCTCCAGACAGGTCCGACAATGTCTGGAATGGAGTTGCAATGGAAGGGTGAGGAAAGGATGGGTGGAATGGAGGGGGCAAGGACATTTGGTGCAGAACTTATGTGTCACACCTTTGTACTCATTATCCTCAGAGTCAGAGGTCAGATGAGTACAGAGCTCAAGGTTGGAAGCATGAGGAGGAGACTAATTCAATATTCAAACTGAAGTATGTACAAGTTGGAGTACCATATTTATACTATGGAGTCCAGATGAATTAGTAATGGAATGTGACAGGTTGTCAAAGATGAAACAGAATGAGTAATGATATATCAAAGTCAGAGACAGGTTGGGAACATGCCCAAGACAGGTCAGAGACAAGTCAGAGACAAATGTCTGAGACAGATCTGGAACAGGTCAGAGATAGATGTCAGGCTGTTGTACTAAGTGAAACACCTGCTCAGAGAAACTAAGAATGAGAATAACTAAAGGAGATCATATGAATCAAGAATATGAGAGATAAGATAAGAGATATCTAGGAGATTGTACCAGAGATAGTACCAGAGGTCATACCAGAGAGTATTGAAGTACCAGAGTTGGAGCAGTATGTAACAAAGATTCATCTTTGCCATCATGTGGGTCTCATTTAGATAATGAGCTTGGTCAGGACAAAACACCAGTGCTTGATTCACATATTCAAACACATAAAGAATTCCCAGAAGTCGTGGAGATAAGGAGTATGGATACAGCTATACCCACTTCAGAACAAAAACAACATGACATATTAACCATGTATCCAGATTTGTCAGAGACAGATCTTGATAAACTCTTACCTGAAATGAAAAAGGAAGAGTTTTATTTTCTAAGAACAATTAATTCCCAGAAGGATATAGTTCTACTGATTAAAATCTCCCCAAAATTAAATATTCCTTTTACCAAAACATCTGCCCTCCTAGACTCTGGCACAAATGCAATCTTCATCAATCAAAAATTCATCCAGCATCTTCATTTACCTTTAACCCCCTTATGACATTCTATAGCAGTGTATAATGCCGATGGAACCTTGAATGCTGCTGGAAAAATAACACATCATTGTCAGCTTGTTATGGAATATGACAGTCATCATGAGAAATTGACAGCAGAGGTCACCAATCTTGGAAAGTTTGAGTTCATTCTAGGATATGAGTGGTTACAGTGCCACAACCCAGAAATAGACTGGACAACTGGAAAGGTTAGATTGACAAGATGTCCCCAGCACTGTCAAAATCTCCAACAAGGTGATTCCATCCCAAGCAAGTTTTTACAGATGCTCCAGAAAAAACAATAAGATCAAAGCTATCAAGTATACCATTGGATACACTTCCTAGAAAGGAGTGAAGATGTAAAGAAAGTGCTTGAAAGAGTATAACCAAAAGAAATACCTCCTGAACAATTGGTCCCAAAAGAGTATCATGATTATCTCATGGTCTTTTCTAAAAAGGATTCAGAGCGAATGCCTTTATAAAAACCTTGGGATCATGCAATAGAATTACAAGAAGATTTCAAACCCCACAAGGGGAGGATAATTCCTCTTTTGGTGGATGAACAAGAGGAAGTCACTGCATTTCTAGATGAATAGTTGCAGAAAGGCTATATTTATCCATTGAAATCTCTGCAAACATCACCTATATTCTTCATACCAAAAAAAAATGGTGGGAAAAGAATGGTACAGGATTACTGATATCTCAATGAACATACCATCAAGAACAATTATCCCTTACCCCTTATATCGCAATTGGTTGATAAACTCAAAGATGCTAAATTATTTACCAAGATGAACTTACAATGGGGATACAATAATATTCAAATCAAAGAAGGAGATGAATGGAAAGCCACCTTCATATGCTTCAGAGGAGCATATGAACCTCTTGTGATGTATTTCAGATTATGCAATTCCCCTGCCACTTTCCAAGTGATGATGAATGATATCTTTGCAGATATGGATGATGTGGTAGTAGTCTACATTGATGATCTCCTGATTTTTACTAAAACAAATGATCAAGCTGAGCATGATAGAATCATGAAAGAAGTGCTTCACAGACTAATGGAGAATGACCTTTTTGTAAAAGCCCCCAAGTGCCACTTTTGTATCACAGAAGTAGATTTCCTTGGCATAATTGTGGGAAAGAACAGCATTTCTATGGATCTCAAGAAGGTTGAGATAGTAACTCAATGGCCCATTCCCACAAATCTAAAAGGAGTTAGAAGCTTTCTAGGGTTAGCCAACTTCTATCAACAATTTATTTCCAATTTTTCCAAAGTGGCTAGACCACTTAATGACTTGTTAAAGAAAGAAGTTCCATTTGAATGGGGCTCATCTTAGCAAAAAGCATTTAAAACACTTAAAAATGCTTTCATTATGGCACCTGTTTTAGCCTATCCAGATATAGATTGTGAATTCTATTTAGAAGCAGATGCATTAGATTACACCACAGGAGCTGTGCTCTCCATTAAGAAAGAAGACAAATGGCACCCTGTCACTTATGCTTCTCATAGCATGCAACCAGTTGAATGGAATTATCCCATTTTGGATAATGGTAATATGAGCATTGGAGGAATGGAGACATTATCTCGAAGGAGTTAGATTTCCTATGGAAGTCTGGAATGATCATCAAAACCTCCAATGGTATCAAACAAGACAAGATCTTAATCACTGATAGGCCCAATGGGTACAATATCTCTCTAGATTCCATTTGAAATGGATTCATAAGCCCAGGTCTACCATGAAAAAAGCTGATGCTCTCTCTAGATGAGAAGACCATGCCATTGGAATAGAAAACAATAACAAAGGAGTTCTAGTAATTCTACCAGAGCAGATTGGATAGATGGAGATAGATACTCCTCTTCTCATCTCCAATGAAGGCAAACGACTCAATAAATCTATATTCAACAAGCTTTGTAAGCTTATGGAGAAAGATACCATTTATCTAGGAAGAAAACACTTTTTACTTGAAGGAGAAGATAGCTTGCTGCATGATCTATAAGGTCACATATATGTACCAGACTCTTCCTTATTAAAAATGGATCTTCTCAGATTATTTCACAACACTCCAATAGCTGGATATGCCAGTTATGAGAAAACTCTGGAATTGATTTCTAGATATTATTGGTGGCCGGGCATAACCACATTTGTAAAAGAGTATGTCACCAGGTGTGAACAATGCCAAAGATTCAGATTTCAGCTGACTTCATTACTGATTTGCCAAAGTCATGCTCATTTGATGCTATTCTCACAGTTGTAGGTTGATTTTCCAAAAAAGTCAAACTTATTCCATGCACCAAGTAGTATAGTGCCCTGAATATGGCACAATTGTTCCTAAACCACATATGGAAGCATCATGGCCTTTCATCTTCTATTGTTTTAGATTGAGGTCTCCAATTTGCAGTGCAAGTGATGACTGAGATCAATAAAGCCTTATCTATTGAAACCAAATTGAGTACAGTGTTTCACCCTCAGTGTTATGCGAGTAGCCTGAGTCTGCTACCAGGGACAAAGGATGCAAGGGTGGACTTGGTGCTTGAGGAACTCAAAGGTGCTTGGGAAACTCAAAGGTGCTTGGGACTGGAGGGACACAGTGCAAGGACTGCAGCAGACTCAAGATTATGTATAATTGCATAGACCAAGAATGGAGATTACAGTACAGGGTGTGGCGAGTAGATATACGATGAAAGAATCATATGAAATGTGATAGAAAGGGATAACTAAGCTGTTACTAGAGAAATGGCTATGAAGTGGTAAGCATCCCAAAGTAATGGTAAAAGGTACAAGAACTAAAGTGGAAGAAAGGCTGTGGAATGTGAGGATACCACCAGGATGAAGTGACATTCCACATAATTAAAGAAGAATGGAGGAATGTACTGGGGAACAAGGAAACTACAGAGGAAGATGAAGCAGTGGAGGTAAAGAACTGTAACACTCAGACAGATGGTCAATCTGAGATTGTAAACAAAGAAGTTCAAAAGTTTTTGAGAATCTTTTGTGCAGAAAAACAAAATAAATGGGCTGATTGGCTTGCCATTGCCCAGTTTTCTATTAACTCTAAACAACATGCCTTGATAAAGAAGTCACCATTTGAGGTGACACACTCATATAACCTCAGGATGGGGATAGAACCACCAAAGACAGACAAAGCACCTGCTGCAGTAAGATTTGCAGATGAAATGGCCACTACCTTTGATCAGATAAAACAAAATATGAAAGCAGCTCAGGCATATCAAAAGAAGTATGCAGATCAATCTTGCAGTGCTACCCCTGAATATGAAATAGGACAACAAGTTTGGTTATCAACAGATAATCTCCATTTAACATGAGCTTCTAAGAAGCTTTCCAAGCAATGGCTTGGTCCATTTGCTATTACCAAACTGATAGGAACAAATGTAGTGGAATTAAAGCTTCCCCACTTCATAAGAATTCATTCAGTAGTCAACATCTCCTACATTAAACCTTACAAGGAACACCTAGAAGAACAGCTGGTTGAATGGCCTGGCCCTGTCAAGGTTATGGAAGATAGAGATAATGAGTGGGAAGTTGATTTCATAGTGGACAGCAGATATCAGCAATGCCAACTAGAATATCTGGTACACTGGAAAGGATATGATGAAATGGAACAAACTTGGGAGCCACACTCTAACCTTACTAATGCCAAGGAGGCTATTTCCGACTTTTATTACAATCACCCCTTGGCTCCATGAGCCCTTACCATTGATCCCAAACAGTTTCTTTTTCTTTTCCAGAAATGTCCTAAAAATATAACTATAGTTCTAACTCATCATCTCCCCTTTGATCATCTGGACAATGATTTTTAGGAGGAAGGTAGTGTGACAATCCTTGCCATCTCATATACAGTCTCTGGTAGACTCTTCATCGCAATGAACTTAGCATATACTTTTTCCTTTTCTTATCTTTTTTTTCTTATCTGATTGGGCTTATCTTCTGCTCTTCTTCCTAATCAGATCTAAACCCTTTTGGCTATTTTGTCACATAGAAATCACCATGTCCTTCTAATCTTCTAACATGTGTAGCCAATGCCCTTTTAATCACCAAGTGATTCTTTTCATTTCTATGCTATGCATGGCTATGGTACAGCCTAGTTAATTACCACTGCTGCAGCTTCTTTTCCATTTGATCTGCTATCTGCAGTATCAAACATGTTATTCATTTCCACTCCCCTCAGCCCTAGAGGCTGTGGTATGCTCTTATTGCTATTGGATAGCTACAACATGGACTCTTATCTTAGACATTGATGCATTGAAATGGCTGAACCCAAAGGTGAACTTGAAATGGCTTCTACTACAAACTATTAGCTAAAAGAAAAGAAATGGTACTAACTCACTATGGTTAGTAGTGAGTTTTTGAGGACAGTCTTGAGGCTTAGTAGTCAAGTTCAGGTGAAGACCAAGAGACTAGACTGGGAATCTATCCAGCGTTGTCCTTGGGGTTTATATACTACTATCTATTTGTACATGTTTGTCTAACCCTAATATCTGATTAGGTAGAATGCTATGCCTACGTAGTAGAGAGATGACTAAGGTAAGAGTCCATGTTGTAGCTATCCAATAGTGATAAAGGCATACCACAGCCTCTAGGGCTGAGGAGAGTGGAAATGAATAACATGTTTGATACTGCAGGTGACAGATCAAATGGAAGAGAAGCCGCAGCAGCAGTAATGAACTGGGCTGTGCCATAGCCATGCACAGCATGGAAATGAAAAGAATCACTTGGTGATTAAAAGAGCATTGGCTACACGCGTTAGAAGTCTAGAAGGACATGGTAATGACAATGGCAAAGAATAGCCAAATGGAGATAGATCTGATTGGGAAGAAGAGCAGAAGATAAGCATGATCAGATTAGTCATGAAACAATAAGATAAGATCAAGCAAAAAGTATATGCTAAGTCTGTTATAACAAAAAGTCTACCAGAGACCATATATGAGACAGCAAGAATCATCACATGCATAGCATATATTCTAATCAGGTATTAGGGTTAGCAATACATGTACAAACAGTAGGATAGTATATAAACCCCAAGAACAATGCTGGGTAGATCTTCAGTCTAGTCTCTTGAATTACCTCCAAAACTCAACCACTAAGCCTTCTTGTTATGCAAGTAGCCAGAGTTGCTACTGGGAATGAGGAGTACTTGGGATTCTAGGTGCTTGGGATGCTCAAAGGTATGAGTGGGACAAGGAACTTGGTGCAGAGGCTGCAGTAGACTCAAGACTACATTAGATTGCATAGACCAAGAATAAAAACTACAATACAGGGCACAGTGAATATATATATGATGGTATAATTGCATAGAATGAGATGAAAAAGGGATAACTAAGCTATTACTAGAGGAATGGCTGCAGAGTAGTAAGCATCCCAAGATAATGGTAAATGAGTTAAAGATTACAAAGAAAGGAATGCTGCAAAACATGGAGTCACCACCAGAATAAAGTATCATTCTTCATAGCAAAAGAAGAATGGAGAAACATACTAAGGAATAAGAAGACTGAATAGAAAGATAAAACAGTGAACATAGAGAATTGTAACAATACCCCCTTCATACACTAGAAGTCCTACTTTCAATACTCTATTCCCATGTGGGGCCTCTGAAAATTACTGACACCTAAGGTATGGAGTAATGCTCATACGGACAGTTATCTTGGATGTGTTCAGGAGTATCACAGGTGGCACAAACCCTCTGAGGACAGAAGTAAGGGCCATGTTCCCAATGTAAACAGAAGGAGCATTGGGTGTGAAGACAATCGCAAACATTGTGACCAGGGACAGAGGAGTTACAGGTAGGGCATTGGTACTGGGAACAGTCTGCTTGATAGTGACCCCTACCTCCACACTGAAAGCAGGTAGTGGTAGTAGAGGCAGGAAGGGGTCTGGTGACAGGTTGGAGGACATGGTGTGGAGAGGATAGTACCCATTAGCCATTTGGGAGGGTGAGTAGAAACTTTCTATCAGTAGCAATAACTCCCTGGTCTAGATCAAAGGTGGTTATCCCAAGTGGTCCTTTTGAGTCCAAGAAGACAGAGGATAAGGGGGCAGTGGAGGGTGATGAAGGAGGAGGAGGGGAAGAGATCCATTCTGCTAGGGTGGCGTTAAGTGGGATTGGGGATGCAGAGGTGGTAGTAGGGAAAGAAGAAGAGATAGAAGAAACATTAACATTATGAGGTAAGGAAGAAATAGACTCCAAGTAGTGATCACGTTCCTGCAATGAGAGGGAAAGGTAGATACGTCAGAAGGTAGGGAAAATTAATCCTAAGGTAATCATCAAAACATATGTATCAAAACCAAAGAGCTGGAGGATAAAGAGAATTCATTCTGAAAGTTTATTGATAGCTAAGTATAGGGGAATCCCAGCCATGGGAGGGGTATCAGAAGGGATGCAACGATGATGATAATATTAAACACACACAGCTTCATGGAACAGCCTCACTAACTCCTGTGTGACTTCATCTTCTTGGTACAAGGGAAGGACCTCGATGGTGTGGAGGAGCTGGGGGTCTGCAAGGATGGCACTATAGAGGATGAAGGTGGCAGAGGTGGGCAAGAATGTAGGCTACACTCACGAGAATCTGAGTCATGTATACCCAAACAACAATGAAAAGATGGACAAGGAAGGAGAAAGCATGTTCAAGACAGAGTAAAATGGTAGGATCAATGGGCATCTAATGACAATAAGGAAATGTAGCTGCCCAATATATGATGACAACAACAGTGGTGATAAGGATGAGGTAGAGAAGGAGAACAGAGATGATCAACTGGTAGTCCATGCGGTCAGAATAAAGGCAGTGTGATAGAGATTACTCTCTGGTTCCCATGTATTTTCAAATGGGGCATAACCTTTCCATTTGATGAGGTAATGGTAGCGACCAAGGGTTCCTTTGTGCACTAGGATGGCCTCAACTTCATATTCTTCTTCATCATCAACAATCTCTGGTAGAGGTTCCAGGAACAGGGGGCCATGAGCAGGGGTTTGTTTAAAGGGGAAAAGGAGGGAGGTGTGGAACATATTGTGAATTCTTCAAGACTTGGGGAATTTGAGGCAATAAACTAGTGGTGAGAGGGCTTGGATGATTTCAAATGGTTCTACTCATTTGGGTGCAAACTTCTTAGATGGGAATGGGATGCGGAGATGAGTAGCTTCCAACCATACTTGGTCTCCAACCTTTCAGGGGATAAACTTAGCTGTTTGATGTCTCTTCATCACTAGGCAAGCCAAACTGTGCACAGCTAGTGCTTTATCCCTTGCTTTGGCCAGGACATCCATCCTGAATGAGAGTGTAGGAATAAAGGTTTTTATGAGAGTGGGAAACATTCTAGATTCATAGCCCATTATGAGACTGAATGGGGATTTCTAAGTGGAGGAATGCAGGCAAGAATTATGCTGGAACTCAGCAGTGGTGAGGAGCTTGACCCAATCATGCAGGTTATTTCTACAGAAGATCCTCAAGTATGTTTCCAGTTCCTGGTTGGTTCTTTCAGTTTGGCCATCAGTCTGTGGGTGATATGCTGTGGATAGTTTAACATCGTAGTGGAGTAGTCTGGCTAGTTCTCAAGCCAGGGCAGAAGCAAACTGTGGTCCCTGGTCCAAGATGATTGAGTCCTGCAGTCCAAACTGTTTGAATACATGGTCATGGAAAAGGCATGCTATCCCTAATGCATCGATGGTTTTATGACAAGAAGTGAAAATCACCCCCTTTGTAAGTCCATGGTTGACCACAACCACAATAAAGTCAAAGCCCTCCAAGAGGGGTAAGTCAGTGATTAGATCAACAGACAGTTGCTTAAATGGAAGGGTAGTGATGGAAGGGATCAGTGTTAGAGGTGGGACAGTGGAGTGAGTGTTGGCCTTGGAAGTCTGGCAGGTGGGACAGTCATTGATGAAGTTTTTAACGAAGGTGGCGAGACCCAGCCACCAAAAGTCCCATTCCAGTAGAGCCTTGGTGCAAAATTGGCCTGTATGTCCCATGATTGGTGCTGAGTGAAATATGTGGAGTAGGGATGATCTATGTTCTGGGGAAACATATAACCTATCTCTGTAAAAAAGGTGGCCATTGTCAAACTTCCAGTCCAACACAGCTGACCTAGGAAACAGTGGGGAGCCTAACTGTAATGCCTTAAGTGCTCTGAGAACTAAGGGGTCAGTAGCGAAGGAGATCTGGATTTTATGAAGGAGAGCTGTGTCAAGAGCTTGGATAATAACAGGTTCTGGGATTATGGAGGAATCCATGTTGTCAGTAGATGTGTCAAGAAAGGACCATCAAGACAGGGCATCAGCTGGACCCATCTTGGTTCCAGGGGTAATCTGCCATACTAGATCATAGTCTTGCAAGAAGAGGGACCAACATGCTTGACATCTAGAGAGTTTTTGGGGGTCACAGATGTAAGATAGGTTTTTGTGATCAGTGATGATGGTGACTGGATGAATGGAATCTGAGAGATATTGTCTCCATTCTTCCAGAGCAAGAATGATGGCAAGTAGTTTCCAGTCATAAATGTCATAATTTCATTCTGCTGAAAAGAAGGTCTTGAAGAAATAGGTGTAGGGGTGGTCATCTCCATTTATGTCCTTTTGAAGTAGTATAGCCTCTGCTGCAAGAAGAGAGGCATCCATCATTATGGAGAAAGGTTTGCTGAAGTCAGGGAGTGCAAGGACTGGTGCAGAGGTGAAGGCATCTTTGAGGGTTTTAAATGTAGTCTGTTGCTGAGGGGTCCATTTCCATGGTTCATTCTTCCAGGTGAGAAGGGTAAGTGGGGATACAATGTTTGAAAAGTTAGGAATGAACTTTCAATAGAAGTTGGCGAACCCAAGAAAACTATAAATTCCTTTGACTGATGAGAGTGGTTGCCATTCTCTTATGGTGTTGAGCTTAACCAGGTCCATTTTGAGTTTTTCCTATTCAATGATCATCCCAAGGTACTCCATAATGGGGGTGTTGAAAGAGCACTTTGACAACTTCAGAGATAGCTTGTGTTCTTGGAGACAATTAAAGACCTGTTTAGTGTGTTGGTGGTGTAACATGAGGTCATCCTTGATGTGGATGCCAATATTGTCCATGTAAATCTTAAGCCATCCCTCAACCAAAAGATCAGCAAAGATATGGTTCATGAATGCTTGAAACGTGGGTGGGGTGTTGCAGAACCCGAAGAATATGACTGTGGGTTCGTAAAGTCCAAGAGGGGTGATAAATGTGGCTTTCCACTGGTCCTCCTTTCAGATATGAATGTTGTTATATCCCCATTGTATGTCCAGCTTGGTAAATAAGGTGGATTCTTTCATGTCGTCAACAAGGTTAGAGATAAGTGGCAAAGGATAGGCATTGCAGATGGTATGGGAGTTGAGGTATCAGTAGTTCTGACATAGGTGTAGCATGCCATCCTTTTTGGGAACAAAGAAGAATGGAGAGGCTTGTGGGAATTTCAAGGGAAGGATACGACCAGTCTTTAGGTTTTCATCAATGAAGGTTTTACATGTGTCTTTCTCTTTTGGATTTAATGGATATACTTTAGCAATCTTTGGAAGAAAGGAGGGTTTTAGATCAATGGTATGGTCATAGGAACAATGAGGGGGCAAGGCATTGAATGTGGTCTCAGAGAATACATCCTCATATTCCTTGTACCATTCTGGGAGTATGGTGGTTTGGGGAAGGTTGTCCTGGGCAAGCTGGGTAGATATTGTAATCTTGTTGAGACTTACTTCAAGGTGATCCAGTGAGAGCAGAAGGGATCTTGTTCTCCAGTCAACCTGGAGGTTCCACTTCTGCAGCCAAGACATTCCAAGGATCATCTGCTTCTTGCCAAGTCCAAGGATGAATAGATCAACGTTGTCCAAGAAGTTTTCATGGGTAAGCTCTGCCTTGAGCTTTGCTCTAATAGTGCTATGGTGGTTTTCAGTTCCATCAACATTCCAGGCTTTGATGGGTTCAGAGAGGGTGCATACTCCTAGGTTTAGGTGAGGGACCAAGGATTTGTCAATGAAGTTGCTGGTGGCTCTGCTATCAATTAGTGCAATGGTTTCAATGATTTCAGACTGCACTTTAAGATAAATGGGGATTTGAATTGTCCAGTAGCTAGGCAGTCCTACTAGTATATGGGAGAAAGATGTTGACATACCCTCTCCTTCTAAAAAGACATTGCAGGAAGTTGTTCATCAGGGGATTCTTCATAACAGGCTTGAAGGACTTGAAGGATTTCATTCTCATTTTTTCCCTGGGTCTAAAGCTGCTGAACAAACATCTGCAGAGCAGAGAGGGCAGGGGCTTGGAGAAGTGCTAGAGTTATGGCATTTGGAATGGATGGGGTTGGCAAAGCTGTAGTGGCAGTGGTTGTGATGGTCTGGCTCTGGGGGGATATAAGGGTAAGAGTGACACTATGTGGCATTGTAGCCAGTGTGTCAGCAATGGAAGCATCATTCTTCTCGGATGCATTTGGCTCACTTCTGAGGAGTTAACTTGGTGAGTTGAACTACATCAACATCCATAGTATTTGGATCTCTAGGGGTTCTAGGGAGGGAAGGGGTGGCCTTGCCCTTCTTCAAGGCATTAATGCATGCCTACTGGGTATGGAATACTTTGGCTTTGTCCAACCAATCTGCAATAAGGATAGGAACCTTGTCCATGGATAGGATCATGATGGCAATTCGTTGATCTAAGCCTAGGAAAAAGGCATCTATGAGCATGTGTCATATCCCAAACTTCAACTCTGGTCAGCACAGCACAACTCCAGCATGATCTACTCAGGAAGGCATTCCTTACCTTTGGACTTTGTTTATTATAGTACCCCTTGTTCTTCTTATCACACATCTCCTTTAGTATTAGTTCTGCAGTCTCCATTCTCCATCACTTAGAGTTCATTATGGAGCATAGCTCCAGTGACTGCTAACACTGGTCACAGCTCCAGACTTCGTATTACCAGACTCTGTCCTATGCACTCCATTCTAGTGGCATTTCTTAGTAGTATATATATTCTGTACAATTCCACTATACTCTCCTCAGTACAAATATTGACTAAGTTTCCTCCACCTCCTTCAGTCTCCTTCTCCCTGTTCCTCTCCTTACCTCTGTCTCAACAAGGACCAGACTAGTGTGACGATCCTTGCTGTCTCATATATGGTCTCTGGTAGACTCTTCATCGTAACAGACTAAGTGTATACTTTTTGCTTGATCTTATCTTATCATTTCATGACTAATCTGATCATGCTTATCTTCTGCTCTTCTTCCCAATCAGATCTAAACCCATTTGGCTATTCTTTACCACAGTTATTACCATGTTCTTCTAGACTTCTAACACATGTAGCCAATGCCCTTTTAATCACTGTGTGATTCTTTTCATTTCCGTGCTGTGCATGGCTATGGCATAGCCCAGTTCATTACCACTGCTGCAGCTTTTCTTCCATTTGATCTGCCACCTGCAGTATCAAACATGTTATTCATTTCCATTCCCCTCAGCCCTAGAGGCTATGGTACACCTTTATCACTATTGGATAGCTACAACATGGACTCTTACCTTAGTCACATCCCTACTGCATAGGCATAGCATTCTACCTAATCAGATATTAGGGTTAGACAAACAAGTATAAACAGATAGTAGTATATAAACCCCAAGGATGATGCTGGATAGATCCCCAGTCTAGTCTCTTGGTTTACACCTGAACTTGACTTCTAAGCCTCAAGCACTTCCTCAAACTCTCTACTAACCATAGCAAGTTAGTACCTTCTCTTTCTTTTTAGCTGATAGTTTGTAGTAGAGCCAGTTCCAGTTCCCTCTTGGGTTTAGCCATTTCAACTAGAGCAAGAGTGTGACACATATGTCCTGTGCTAAGTCCTCACTCCTAAGTCCACCCCATTACTATCTCTGTCTGGACTTCAGTCCACCTCTGTACTAACCTCTGAACCTCCACCCCACTAGCTCAGACTTATCTGGAGTAATACCCTGGAGGGACTGGACTTGACAGCATGGCATGGTTTGTGATTCCTGCTCAGGTAGCAAGGTTTTGAAACTTGGTGATGTACTTCTAAAAACCATCATCTATCTCCCCACTGGGCTTGCAGGTAGATTTTTGTACAAGTTTGGATAGAACAAGGCAAGCAGTGGCTTTGGTGTCAAAGGGAAAGAAGGTTCCTTCAAAGTTCTCCACAAACTTATCAAAGGTCTTTTCT
>JBBPUB010000054.1:0-43442 GCA_038094415.1 Xerocomus alliaceus | reverse complement strand
GGAGTATCAGATCGAAGGGACAGGAAGTTGGATGATATCCAAATCTCAGAATTACTCAATAATTTGACCGCGTACATTATAGTGATGAGAGTTAGGTCCGATGATAAAGAACTACGGGACAAAACATTGTGGGTCATGATGGCAACATCTGGAAAAAAAAAAAAGTTTGGCTGTAGAAGCTTATGTTTCCACATAGCCATTATAGTACTGTGTAGTTATTTTCGCTGCTTGCCTTACTACAGCGTACTGCATTTGTAGATTCCCTTATACAGTCGCTACGTCGAGACTGTCCGTGATGCAACTGTGATGACCAACGATCACATGATCACACTGTAGTAGTAATCCGATCTTGTTCGTGTATTGTGATCACATCAGGGCCCAGTCAAACAATCATTAATACACATTACTAAACTAATCACAAGTTGTCAGCAATGAAACCAACCCAGTATGTACAGTAAAATGGGATCTTCATAGGAGTATATAGTAGGTGACTGTTGCCAAGTTGGCTAAGTGGCAGTCTTTGCTGACAGGGGTAGCAGCTGGGTTGGAAGAGGGTAACCATGGAAGGCAAACCAACCTAGTGTGTACAGTAAAATGAGAACTTCATAACCATGTATAGTAGATGACCACCACTGAGTTGGCTAAGTGGTGGTCTTTACTGTTAGGGGTAGCAGCTGAATTAGAAGAGGGCAACCATGGAAGACAATCTGGAAGAAAGGGTGAGGGGGAGAAATTGGTGTGTGCATTTCTGGCATGGCAAGTGGGCACTCCATCTAAATACCATTAGTATATACATGTACTAAAGAGAAAAAGCTTACCAAAAGCACAAGGTGAAGGACATGAAACAAGCATAAATAGTCTGTTCAAGGCAGCAAACAAGCATGGTTGGTCTGAACAAATTTGTTAGTTTGATGGTTAGAGCTGTTGAAGAAACACACTTACACCCTACCCACTGCATCCACCACTGCTCACCTCCATTACCTACCATCATGCATATATCCAGTACTGTTCAAATATATGCATGTCGATGTACCTGTTGAGAAAAAAGTGGTTTGCTATGGTCAAGGTGTGCCTTCATATTCACTATGGATGCACTTGACCCAAAGGAAACTTAGGAATCAAGTGGCAGTGTTGAATGATATGATCCACTGAAATAATTTCAGCATTGAAAAGCTGCTGCCTAGTTGCATGGCTTATGCTAAACATCTTCATGCTGTTGTCATACATTAGAAGTGGCTTGAACCAATAAATGTATGTGAGGGCCAACAAAAAGTTGCCCAGATGTGCTAGGAGCTTGAAGATGACACAGACTTCCACAATGTGGAGGCCTAACTACAGTTAGCATGTATAGATAATCAATGTAATTGCATACCATGCAACCCACCCTGTTTCTGTGCTTTGGCATTCACTACAACCAAAACCATGTTGAATCTTGCTAGAGTTATTAGTTTATAAGGTCTATTAGAGTGCTGAGGATGAGATCAAACTTGAGCAGCATTCTTGCTGGGCATATGTTTACATGTGGGCAGAAAGAGTTGTAAAGTACTGAAAATATCAAAATGATCATAAGCATTTGGGTTAAAAAATTGGAGGCCATGGGGTAAAGTGGTAAGAAAGGGCTCAAAAGTGGTGAGGAATGAAATGGCACCATGGTGTTGCTCTAAATACTGGATAGTCTTTCTTGGAAATTGAGGCTGGTGTGATACACAAGGGGGTTGATTATGTTGGAGTGAAGATGTGCCTGACCAGTGAGGCTAATGGCCATCAGACTCACTTCCTGAATCTGTAGAGAGGTAATGAAGCGGCTGAACCCTCTTGAGAATGGGAACCGGCTCTACTACAACTATCAGCTAATAAAGGAAAAGAGGTACTAACTTGCTATGGTTAGTAGAGAGTTTTGATGAGAGTGGGCTTGAGGCTTAGTGGTTGAGTTCAGGTGTAAACCAAGAGACTAGACTGGAGATCTACCCAGCGTCGTCCTTGGGGTTTATATACTACTATCTATTTGTACATGTTTGTCTAACCCTAATATCTGATTAGATAGAATGCTATGCCTACGTAGTAGGGTGGCGACTAAGGTAAGAGTCCATGTTGTAGCTGTCCAGTAGCGATAAAGGTGTACCACAGCCTCTAGGGCTGAGGGGAGTGGAAATGAGCAACATGTTTGATACTGCAGGTGGCAGATCAAATGGAAGAGAAGCTGCAGCAGCAGTAATGAACTGGGCTGTGCCATAGCCATGCACAGTACAGAGATGAAAAGAATCACATGGTGATTAAAAGGGTGTTGGCTACATGCATTAGAAGTCTAGAAGGACACGGTAATTACTGTGTCAAAGAATAGCCAAATGGAGATAGATCTGATTGGGAAGAAGAGCAGAAGATAAGCATGATCAGATTAGTCACGAAATGATAAGATAAGATCAAGAAAAAGTATACAGCTAAGTCCATTACGATGAAGAGTCTACTAGAGACCATATATGAGATGGCAAGGATCGTCACAGGTAATCATTGGCTGGATTTAGTATATGGCACCAAGCAAGATATCCATTGAACCAAATGATGGCTTCCTGTTGTTGGAGCCATTTGGTCATCTGGATTGTGTAGTCCTTATGGCTAGTTGCTGCATAAGCTTTTTTGGTGAAATCAATATGAAGGCATTTAGATGTCTTCAAGTTGAGGCTGTCAAGTGTTTTAAGATTTCTGATGGTGTTAATATAGTGAAGGAGGGAATGAATTTTGGGTATATTGAAATGGTTATGGCAGCTGAGCTCCACAAAGATGTCCTTGATGGTGTGGAAGTCATTAAGAGCCAGTTGTAGGGCCATCAGAGTGTTGTCCATGTGGGATTAATACTGTGCAAAATACATGAAATCAACCAGGCTGCATGCAGCCTGGATTATACATGGTTCCAGTGCAGTACCTGTGAGTTCACCAATAAAGACTTATTCTAGCTGCTTGTGATCTGTAGCCATCCATTGTTTCACCTTAGAAATCCCATTCTTGAAATAACAAAGATCTGGAAAGATGGGCATTGTGCAAAAGTGCAAGTCAAGCTTCTTAGTACCAGCAAGAGTGGCACACCATTTTTTAAGGTGATCTTTAATGATGCCTTGGTGCAGCTGATGCAGAATGTCTGATGTTATGCATGCAAATATGTCTGTATGTGGGAGATCAGCCCAGAATGGGGTAAAGACAGAGCATAGGCCCTCTAATAGGAACTGAGGTGGGTATTGATCAATTGCCCATGCATGAAGGGTTTGACTTGTTTCTATTTGGTTATGAAGCAGAAATTGGTGGTTCTTGCCTTGCTGCTTAGCACACATGAGGCATTTTGAACACTGGTTTTCAGTGCAACAGCCTACAAGACATTGCTTGGGGTGATCTCCAATGAAGACTGCAATGATTGGATAAATGTGCTGAATATATCCATTGGCACACAACATCTTAACTCCATTGTGCCCAGCTTTGACAAGTGACTAGAGCAACTACTTTATGCAATAGTGAAAAAGTCAGTACCTAGCCACCAAGTTGTTATTGAACAGAACCATCTTTGAGACTGGTATATAGTCCAGCAATACTGATGCATGGCATAGTGGCTCATGATGAATCTGCTTTGACAGATTTCCAATTGTGAGGTAGACTGGCCAGGCAGATTTGTTGCCCTTAAACTGAAAGAGTTCAGTCTTATTAGAAGTCAGAATCACTGGTATAATAGTGGTTCCAGCAGGCAACTGCTCCTATGATATCTGTTATGTATGTTTTTGTACTGTGTGACTATGACACTCACTTGTGTTTTCCACCACCAGTTGTCTGTCCACATTTCATCATACTGATGAGTCTGACTCTAGTCATCCACATAGACTTTTTCTAGTATGTATACTACATCTCCATCAAAAGCTAGATTCCCAATCAGTTCTTGAATACAGGCAACAGGATCTCACATCCAGAGCTCAAGCTCTTTGGGCTTGCTTTCCTCATCTGGCTGTCCCTTGAAAATATCATTTTGATCTCCATGCAATTGAACAAGTTTGCATGTTTATTCTAGACTCACTGGCAGCTTATTGATGAGGGTCAAAAATTTGTAAGTACTGTGATAACTTAGTTGAGTGCAGTTTGCTGTCTATGATAAGGTCTGTTGGTCCACATTAAAACATCATCTCCCAAGTCAGAATACTAATGATGGATAACTTCAGGAACTCCTTTGTGGTGTGCTGGTTTACATTTTTAATTAGCCACTGCTTCAATTTCCACTCATTGCAATCAGCAAATGGCACATAGGAACCCTCTCCAGATGTATCCTGAAAAATTTTCATATGTTCAAAGACAGTGGGTTCAGTGTCAAGAATACTGGTGATTGATTTGAAGGTAAACTCCTGAGCAAAATGAGGGAAGCCATTGTTGGTGTCATTATCAGTATCATTGTTGTTATTGTCATTTGTCTCAGCATGATCACTGGCCATAGCTTCTTCATGGCTTGTAGGACCATAGGGAGGTTGATGAGAGGGTTCCAAGTTGGTTGAAAAAGAGAAGTTATCACCATCTCTTTCCCATCTTTCTATGTCTTCACTGTTGGTCTGATCACCATTCAATATGATAGGTCCTCTTGTTTGTCAAGCCTGGATCTCCCAACATGTATAACATGGCTGGGAGTGTGCAATGTGGTGGCACACTTTTGTGGCTGTTGAAAAAGGTTGCCTGCAGTATCTGCAAGGGTGGTGTGGTCACTGGATGGTCTGGTAGGGCATCTTCAAGTCAGGGAAAAGCAAGAAAATCTGGAAAGTCCCAAACTCTGATATGCTCATGGTTTCATAAGAGTCCCTATGCATGGTGTCTGCTCTAACCTAACTAGCCTTTTACTGACCTAACATCTCTGTGGCCATGCTCAGCCCTTTGGTCCCACCATTGGAGCCATGTTGGTCTTTTTATTATACTTACCATCAGAGCTGCTTTTTTTTTACAGCCTTTTACTAACCTAGCATTCCTGTGGTCATGCTCACTGCTGACTCTTTTGACTTTGATGACCTGATGTCCCTGTGGCCATGCTCAACCCTTTGGTTCCACCATTGGATCCACATTGGTCTTTCCATTATATTTACTGTTGTAGGCACCCTGTTGCTGGCAGTATATAATGTGAACTCCCTGTCACTGTAGGTCATCACTGTTCTTTTTATTTCTCATACCTCACACTTACTGCAAATATTCCATCTAGATCTATCTGTGACTCCTTTCTTTGAGGCTTGATTTTTTTTCATCACTCTTTAAATCTTTGATACCACACTCTTTGCTCTTTTTTCTATCTAATACTTGATAGTGCAATCCAACAATGGTCAAATTACTGGATGAAATGTCTTAGCAACAAGAGATTCTGTCAAACCCAAATGGTGGCTCTGGATGAGCTTCTAATGGTTATATCCATCACCCAATAGCCAAGATTATGGCTATGCAAGATGAGTAGAGAGATTGATGTACTAACTACTCCATTCATTGTTACTAACAATTACCTAGATGATGACAAACAAGAGCAAATTTTACACCAACAGAAACAGCTGGTCAAGTCCAAGAAACAGAAAGAGTGGATCTGGAAGCACAATCAAGCAGTAAAGGCTACTTAGCATAGTCAGGCCCTGGAGTTTGGGCCTGCTCAATCTGAGCAGCTGGGATGTCACATACCACTCCAACTCTGGTACTCTGGTACTCTCTGGTATGATCTCTGGTACAATCTCTGGTACAATCTCCTAGATATCTCTTATCTTATCTCTTGTATTCTCAATTCGTATGATCTCCTTCAGTTATTCTCATTCTTAGTTCCTCTGAGCAGGTGTCTTGCTTAGTATGACAGCCCAACATCTGTCTCCAACCTGTTCTGGACCCATCTTGGACATCTGTCTCTAACTTGTCTCCAACCTGTCTTGGGCATGTCCCTAACCTGTCTCTGACTTTGATATATCATTACTCATTCTGTTTCATCTTTGACATCCT
This sequence comes from Xerocomus alliaceus, assembly GCA_038094415.1. Lineage (NCBI taxonomy): Eukaryota > Fungi > Basidiomycota > Agaricomycetes > Boletales > Boletaceae > Xerocomus > Xerocomus alliaceus. The sequence goes on along the minus strand of JBBPUB010000054.1, from coordinate 37,463 downwards.
GTCACATTCCGTTACTAATCCATCTGGACTCTGTAGTATAAATATGGTACTCCAACTTGTACATACTTCAGTTTGAATATCAAATTAGTCTTCTCCTCACACTTCTGATCTTGAGCTTTGCACTCATCTAACCTCTAACTCTAAGGATAACGAGTACAAGGGCATGACATATAAGTTCTGTGTCAAATGTCCTTGCCCCCTCCATTTCACCCATCCTTTCCTCACCCTTCTGTTGCAACTCCATTTCAGACATCATTGAACTTGCCTGGAGGACCTGGACTTGACATGGGATCAGGTGGTGCTAGCATACCTAGTGCTGTCAATAAAGCAGTACACTGTTTCAATAGTCATATCACCCTTTAACTTAGCATCTGGGACCAGTTTACATTATGACCTGTGGATGGGCATATGCCTGGGACCACTCATGCCAGCCTATTAGGTGCTATGCTTGTACCATGCAAAGGCAATATCCTGCCAAGAATTGTAGTGTATACTCTAGAGTCCATGCAGTTGCTTAAAATGGATGTGCTTGCTATATCTAATACAAATACATCCAAGAGAGCACATGAGGCCACACCATATCCACAACAATTAACTCAGTAGTGCTCTCTTATGCACAAGAGAGATCATAGGGCCTCCTCTAATCCAATACCAGATGTATAGTAAGTCTTATATTAGCCATCAACCTGCTCTAACTATAACTATGCTAGCTTGACTACTGATAAGGAAGACCTTGACAAAACTAAACCTGAGGATGATGGCACACTTCTGATATCCAGCCATTAGCTAACAAGAAAGCATGCCTGCCTTGTCATAGGCAGTGATGATGATGAGTGACTCTTGATATGGCCTGACTCAATCATATATCAGGTCAAACCAGTTAAGGTCAAAGATAAAAGCCTATCACTGCCTAACACTAGCAAGAATGTGCCATCAAGCTGGCAATCCATGCAGGTGGTGAAAGCTCTGAGTTGCAATAAAAGGGTAGTGACAGATTTGAAAAGCTGACCTTGACCCACTGTTACAAAGTGTCTTTGATATGGTATTCAAGCTGTATCATGTTCTCCTACTTACTAAAAACCCCTTCCCAGAGCTGCACATGGAGCTAAAGTGGGCTCAAGCAGCTTGGAACATGAGTTGTGACCACCTCAAGGTAGATGCTACCAAGGTTCACTGCCTACCATTTATGGTAAAACTAGTGTGTAACACTTCAACTCATTACTGTGGCTGATACCCTATTAATTAGATTACTGTCTGAAGTTCCAACCTCTGTGAACAGTTCAAAACAAGAGCATGTTCTATTGTCACCACAGTCTTTGGTTTTGATACTGGTGCAAGTGTTACTATACAAGAAAAAAATCAAAAGCTTATGACTGAGCTTAAGTATGAATCAGCATTCATATACTGCATTAGTTAGATATATCTTTTCACTTGTTGACTGTCTAACAGTACATTTTGATCACAGGAGATTCAATCTTATCACACTAGCATTTACAGAAATAGAGGTCCCCAGCAAGTCATCAATGAGGTTCTATTCAAGAATAGGCATAACAAGGGAATCAAGTGGAAGTAGTACTATTGCCCATTCCCTATCCCAGCCTATGCACTCAGTCTCACAGTGGTCAGTTAGAATATTATTCTATGACAAGTACTGATACTACTAAATAACAGGTTGAGTATGCAATTGATAAATGGACATCTGGTTGACATGAGTCAATCACATTTCAGAAAGAAATCTATGGTCCTGTCTTCAAGCAGCACTTTAATGCACTGCAATACTTCAACAAGAAAACATAGGAAATGAACATTTTGAGCTCCATCATGTGTGAGGTGTATGCAAATGGAAGATAAGTACTACTGTACTAATATATCTATGGTATGTCTGATTCTCTATCCAGATTGCATGCTGGTGTTGAGGCCATACCAGCATCAATGCACATTATAGCTCTTTCTGATGACATGATCCAAGATGTGATTGAAGAATTCAGTCACAAAGCTAAGAAGAACAATGAGGAAATGGTGGAGGATGTAGAGGATCTGCATGAGGTGAAGGCAGGTCAGGATGAGGACATTTATGACATGGACAAGTACTAGTGTGTCCATGATATGGTGGTAGTATTACTGGTGTTATGTGGGCAGCAATAGCTGTAGTGGATTTAAGTAGCACTACAGTGTCCAAAGTTGTGCTACATTGCAATTACATGGCCTGCTATAGATCACTATGGAGTTCCAGTAAAAGTTAAACCATCCATAAAGATCTATAAAGAGGGGGAAAGCCTATAGATACTATAATACTACATGTGCTACAGAGTGCTCCATTGTAACTGTTTTTTTTCTAGATGAATGAAGTCAAATACATCCATAAAGTTTCAAGAAGCACCAACAAAGGGATTGATCACAGTTATCATTGTAAGTGAGCTGGAAGCTAACAGGATTCACCAATAGTGTTTAGGAGGAAAGGTGAGGTGCACTGTATACCATTCATACTGATTGCATAGTAATCTATACTTTGTCATTTCAAATGTTTCCAACTAGTAGCTCCTTGCTAAGCATATACTGATCTAAATCAATGACAAGGAATTAGAAAATGTACTATGTAGAAGCTGATGCTTTCTTGATCACAATTACCAACCCTTGAGCACAATATGTGCAACAATACCCCTATGTGATGATCCTTGCCATCTCATATACAATCTCTGATAGACTCTTCGTCCAGTGAACTTAGCATATGCTTTTTCCTTGATCTTATCTTATCATTTTCATCTTATCTGATTGTGCTTTCCTTCTGCTCTTCTTCCAGATCAGATCAATCTTCTTTTGGCTATTCATTCACATGATAATTATATTTTTCTAATCTTCTAATTGCATTGTTAGCACTCTTTTTTAATCACTGCATAATTCCTTTCATTTCCATGCTGTGCATGGCTGTAAAACAGCCTTCTTTGATTCCTGCTGCTGTAGCTTCTCTTCCATTTGATCTGCCACCTGCAGTATCAAACTTCTCTTCATTTCTACTCCTCTCAGCTCTAGAGGCTGTGGTGTGCTTTTGTTGCTATTGAATAGCTACAACATGGACTCTTACCTTAGAAGCATTCCTATATGGAATATTTTAATCAGATATTAGGGTTAGTAATACATGTACAAATAGTAGAGTAGTATATAAACTCCAAGGACAATGCTGGGTAGATTCCTAGTCTAGTCTCTTGGATTACCACCAAAACTCGACTACTAAGCCCCCTCAAGTTTTACTCTCTGCTCAATACAGTGAGTTAGTACTTCTTTCTATTCTTTACTAAAAGTAGTTTGTAGTAGAACTGGTCCAGTTTTCCCTTCAGGTCTCTGTCATTTCATTAGACTAGACTCTCTTTCTAGTGATTCCTTCTACTATAGGACAAGCAGCATTAATGACTTCTAGTGCCCATCCAGTTCCACTACTCCCTTTGTTCCTTTGTTGTTAGACTTCAATAGAGAGTATTGAGAGAAGAGCAAGAGCCAGCTGTTCAGGTCCTAGAGGGTGGGAACAGATTCATCTTACCTACCACCACCTTCTTGAGAGAACTAGAAGGTTCTTTACCAGGTTTCCTCCATCAGGACTCAATTGTGAAAGATACAATTAAAGGAGAATTGAGATTAGAGATCAGCTTCAAAGAGTGTACATTGCTAATAACAGAAATGAAGGAAAAGGACATAGTCATCTCTTTTATCACATTCAACCTTACAAAGTTAAAGCCTAACCTAGATAGCCCAGACCTCCTCCATCTGCCTACCTCTACCCCCAATCTAAACAATTGCAGTCCAGAATCCAGTATTGTAGATGGTGATCAATTACCACTACATCAGCTACTCTTAGAAGAAGAGAGGGGATTTTATGCTTTAGCTTTGATAGTACAGGCTGGTTTCTATAGCCAGACTTTTAACCTTCTCCACCACAGATCACTCTCAGAGTGGTCTAATTATGAAGTAGAAGAAGCTCTGCCACTGCCAAGAAAAAGACAGTGGAGGCAATATCAACAGGAGATAAAGAGGGGAATAGAAAGAGAAAGTAGGATAAGGTTAAGGGACATTCTAGCCAAGTCATACAAGTATTAAATGCAATTATTTGTAACTTGCCTTCTCTTGGGCCTGACAACTTACCTCATTACTTTATATTACCTCAAGTGGTTGGCTAAGTATGCCACTAACTCACAAGTCCCTATTCTTGTTGTTGTCAACTGAACAAGAACTCTCTGCATGCCCTACTCCACTTTCATAGAAGTAGTTCCCACTATCCATGCCACATCAGACAGCTGGATTTTTAAAGAAGGACTCCAACAAAACAACCAACATTGCTAGATAATTTTTAAAATTATCCTTGCCACAATAGTAGGAATCTTTCTAGTAATCACAGAAGTGCTTTTCTGGATCATAAAGCTAGTCATTAAATGAAATGCCCCTATCTTAGTGATAGTATATGTCTATAAGATAGAAAAAAACCCTTTTGGAATAAGCTTTGGAATAATAAGTCTGACCAAGGCATCCAGAGATAACTGGAGATACCATGGAGGTTGGTATAATGACAACAATTGGCATTTGCTGAGAGATAATAAAGAAGATAACAAAACCATGATAGGGTTTGATTAGATCATGGCCCTATCCAAGCACCTTGCTGATGTGCTGGATATGTTGGCAAATTCCTTGAAACAAGAGTTATTTCAATTAGAAATTCATTTAAAAGACTATTTACATATACAAGGGCTTGCTATGGAAAACTTCCAATGAGAAAACCAAAGAATAAGGGAAGAGCTTGAGCAGATGGAAGAACAAGTCAAAGATGGAGGAAGAACTCAGAAAATAACCAAGGTAGTAGCAGATCCTAAAGAGTATGACAGAACCTGAGAAAGAAAGTTTGAAGAATGGTGGATGAAAGCCCAAGTATGAAGAAATGAAAACATTAAAGTACTCTGAGGAGAAGCTAGTGTTAAAGCTATTCTTTCACAAATGACTAAAGGAGATGCTAGTGCTTTTGCCAGGGTCCATTTGAATAAAATCCTAAAAAGGGATGTTATAGATTGGCCTGAGTTTAAGAAGCTTATCAAACTTCATTTCCACCTTACTAATGAAAAGGAATGGGCTAGATGACAGCTTGAAAATCTTAAGCAAGATGATAAGATGACCATCACACAGTATTTTGTTAAACTGAAAAATTATTTATCCCAAGCAGACTACAACACAGATCAAGTCATGCAGATCATGGAGAGAAATATGAACCAAAACATGGTGAAATATCTTTTTCTTAGAGATGGCCAATATATAGACTATGCCTGTGACAATCCTTGCCATCTTGTATACGGTCTCTGGTAGACTCTTCATCACAACAGACTTAGCATATACTTTTTGCTTGATCTTATTGTTTCATAACTAATCTGATCATGCTTATCTTCTGCTCTTCTTCCTGATCAGATCTATCTCCATTTGGCTATTCTTTGACATGGTCATTACCATGTCCTTCTAGACTTCTAACACGTGTAGCCAACGCCCTTTTAATCACCACGTGATTCTTTTCATTTCTGTGCTGTGCATGGCTATGGCACAGCCCAGTTCATTACCACTGCTATGGCTTCTCTTCTATTTGATCTGCCACCCACAGTATCAAATGTGTTATTCATTTCCGCTCCCCTCAGCCCTAGTAGCTGTGGTACAACTTTATTGCTATTGGATAGCTACAACATGGACTCTTACCTCAGTTGCATTCCTACTGTGTAGGCATAGCATTCTACCTAATTAGGTATTAGAGTTAGACAAACATGTACAAATAGATAATAGTATATAAACCCCAAGAATGACACTGGGTAGATCCCTAGTCTAGTCTCTTGGTTTTCTCCAGAACTCAACTACTAAGACACTCCACCTCCTCAAACTCTTTCCTCAACAGAACAAGTTAGTAGTCTTTTATTTCTTTTAGCTAATAGTTGTAGTAGAGCCAGTTCAAGTTCTGGGTTCTGCCGTTTCAATGCCACTTTCATGAGAAAGGCCAAGAAATATAGTAAACACCAAGAATTGCTGGACTTCATCAAAAAAGGAACCACAGATTGAATCTCTTGACCCTATAAAGATTCAAACACCATGGATGTAGATGCCATACAAAAGAGGCAAGGGCAAAAGAGCTCTAGACCCCTGAAATGTTTTAATTGTGGTGGACCTCATATGGCCACAAAATGCACTAAGCCTAAAAAGCTGTGTGAGAAATACAAATTCCTAGGAGGAGGACATGTGGTATGATGCCCCACAAAATCAGCATCACAAAATATCTACAAAATGAATTAAAATCCCACACCCACACCTAAGAGTCCACCTAAGGATAAAGGCAAAGAAAGAGATTAGAATTGATCTGTTGTAGGAATGAGTTTTGATGAAGCTCATGTCTAGTTCAAGGATTATGAAATCATATCAGAAAAAGAATGAGGCAACCCATTGAATCTAGGTGAATGGGAAGCCACAATTAATTTGCTATTCTGGAAATAGAAGAAGAAAACTCTTTGCCACCATGTGGGTCTCATTTAGATAATGAGCTCAGCTGGGGTATAACACTAGTGCTTGACTTGCATATGAAAAATAATGTATTATTCTCAGAAGTAGTGAAGATTAAAAGCATAACAACTTTGACTCCATCAAAAGAACAGACTTGAAAAGATATAAGATCAATGTATCTGGATCTGTCTGAAACTGATCTTGATGAACTGCTACCCACCATGAATGAAAGTGATCAGGATGAATTCCATTTCCTAAGAACAATTAATCCAAAGAAGGATATAGTTCTTCTAATCAAGATAACCCCAAAAATTAATATTCCTTTTACAAAAACCACCACCTTCCTAGATTCTGGAGCAAATGTGATCTTCATAAATCAACAATTTGCACAGCATCTCCATTTACCTTTAACCCCTTTAAAAAAACCCATACCTGTGTATAACATGGATGGTATGCTTAATGCTGTAGGAAAGATAATGCATAATTGTCAACTTGTTATGGAATATGAAGGTCATTATGAGAAATTGACTGCTGAGGTCACTGATCTGGAAAAGTTTGAGTTTATTCTGGGATATGAGTGGTTATAGCACCACAACCTGGAAATAGACTGGACAACCAGAAAGATTAGATTGATGAGATGTCCCCAGCACTATTGAAATCTCCAATAAGGTGATTCCACCCCAAGCAAGTTTTTACAAGCAATTCAAAAAGAGTAGCAAGATCAAGCCTATCCAGTATACCATTGGATCCATTTTTTAGAAAGGAAGCATGATACTGAAAAAGTGCTTGAACAAGTTCAGCCAAAAGAGATACCCCTAGAGGAACTAGTACCAAAAGAATATAATGATTATCTCATGGTATTTTCAAAATCTAATTCTGAAAGAATGCCCTTATGCAAGCCATGGGATCATGCAATAGACTTACAAGACAGTTTTAAACCCTGCAAGGGAAGGATTATTCCCCTTTTGATAAATGAACAAGAAGAAGTTACTGCATTCCTGGATAAACAATTGCAAAAAGGCTATATTCATCTGTCAAATTCCTCTCAAACTTCCTCTGTATTCTTCATTCCAAAAAAGGATGGTGGGAAAAGGATGTTACAGGATAACTGATATCTCAATGAACACACCATCAAAAACAATTATCCTTTACCTCTTATATTTCAACTGGTTGACAAACTCAAAAATGCTAAATTATTCACTAAAATGGATCTACAATGGGGTAATAATAACATTCACATCAAAGCAGAAGATAAATGAAAGGCTGCCTTTGTGTGCTTCCAAGGAGCATACGAACCCCTTATAATGTATTTTGAATTATGCAACTCTCCAGCCACTTTCCAGGCAATAATGAATGAAATCTTTGCAAACATGGATGATGTGGTAGTGGTCTATATCAACAATCTATTAATATTTACCAAAACCAATAATCAAAAGGAGCATGATAAGATTGTGAAAGAAGTACTCCAACAATTAAAGGAGAATGACCTCTTTGTAAAAGCCTTCAAATGCCACTTTTGTATCACTAAAGTAGACTTTCTGGGCATGATTGTGGAAAGGAACAGCATTTCTATGGACCCAAAGAAGATTGAGGCCATAACACAATGGCCCATTTCCATAAATGTTAAAGAAGTAAGAAGCTTCCTAGGGCTTGCTAACTTCTATTGCTGTTTCATTGACAATTTCTTTTAAATAGCTTAACTACTTAATAGTCTTTTCAAGAAGGATGTCCCATTTGAATGGGGCTTGTCTCAGCAAGAAGCATTTAATATGCTCAAAAACACATTTATCACAGCCCCTGTATTAGCCTATTCAGATATAGATTGTGAATTCTGTCTAGAAGTCAATGCATTGGATTACACCATGGAAGCAGTGCTCTCCATTAAGAAAGAAAACAAGTGGCATCTGGTCACTTACGCCTTTTATAGTATACAACCAGTAGAATGGAATTACCCCATTTCCAATAAAGAAATGCTCTCAGTAATTTGGGCATTGGAGGAATGGAGACATTATCTCAAAGGAGCTAGACTTCCAGTGGAAATATGAAATGATCACCAAAACCTCCAATGGTATCAAACAAGGCAAGATTTTAATTGCCAACAGACATGATGGGTGCAATATTTATCTAGATTTAATCTAAAATGGTTACATAAGTCTGGAGCAACCATGGAAAAAGCTGATGCTCTTTCTAGAAGAGAAGATCACATAATTGGCATAAAAAATGACAATAAGGAAATTCTAGTAACTCCACTAGAGCAGATTGGAAGTATGGAGCTAGACACTCCACTTCTTATCTCCAATGAAGGCAAATGACTCAATAAATCTATATTCAACAAGCTTTGTAAGCTGTCAGAAGGAGATACCATTTATCTTGGAAGAAAGCATTCCCTAATGGAGGAAGAAGATAGCCTGCTGCATGATCTGCAGGGCCAAATATATGTACCAGATGCTGCTCTGATTAAAATGGATATTCTCAGATTGTTCCATGATTTTCCAATAGTGGAACATGCTGGATATAAAAAGACATTGGAATTACTCTTTCAATTCTATTGGTGGCCAGAAATCACCACATTCACATGAGAATATGTGAACTATTGTGATAAGTGCCAATGGTTTAAAGGAACAAACAAACCTCAAAGTGGTCTATTAGTACCACTTTCTATTCCTGACATTCCATGGAGCCATATCTCCACCAATTTCATCACTGATCTCCCTCAATCCTGCTCTTTCAATGCAATTCTCATGATTGTTAATTGATTCTCTAAGGAAGTCAAACTTATTTCATATACCAAGCAGTGCAGTGCCCTGGATATGGCATGATTATTTTTGAATCACATTTGGAAGCATCACAGACTTCCATCATTCATTATATCAGATCAAGGTCCACAGTTCACTGTGCAAGTAATGACTGAGATCAATAAAGCATTATCTATTAAAACCAAGCTCAGTATAGCATTCCATCCCCAAATGGATGGCCAGTCTGAGATCATCAATAAAGAAGTTCAAAAGTTTTTGAAAATCTTTTGTTCAGAAAAACAAGATAAATGGGCAGATTGGCTTGCTGTTGTCCAGTTTTTTATTAATTTCAAGCAATATGCTTCAATAAAAAAGATCCACTTTGAGGTTATCTGATCATATAATTCACAAATGGGGATAGAGCCCTCTAAGACTGATAAAGCCCCTGCTGCCATAAGATTTGCAGATGAGATGGCTGTCATTTTTAATTAGGTAAAACAAAATATGAAAGCAGCACAGGAACATTAAAAGAAGTATGCAAATCAATCTCACAGCAACACCCCTAATTACAAAATAGACTAGCAAGTCTGGTTGTCAATGGAAAATCTGAGATTAATACATGCTTTTAAGAAGCTTTCTGAAAGATGGCTTGGCCCTTACACTATTACAAAACTTATCAGAACCAATACAGTTAAACAGAAACTTCTCCATTCCATGAGAATTCACCCAGTTGTAAACATCTCCAGAGTCAAACCATACAAGGAACACCTTGAAGGCCAGCTGGTTGATTGGCGTGGTTCTGTTAAAGTGACTGAAGATTGAAATAATGAGTGGGAAGTTGATTACATTGTGGACAGCAGATATCAGTAATGCTACTTGAAATATCTGATTCATTGGAAAGGGTATGACGAAACTGAACAAACTTAAGAGCTGTGCTCCAACCTTACCAATGCCAAAGAGGCTATTTTCAATTTTTACACAGCCCATCCTTCTGCATCCAGGGCCCTTACCATTGATTCTAAGTAGTTTCTTTTCCTTTTTTCAGAAATGTTCCAAAAACATTACTGAAGTTCCAACTCATTGTCTCCCCTTTGATCATTTGAACAATGATCTTTAAGCAGAGGGTAGTGTAACAATCCTTGCTGTCTCATATATGGTCTCTGGTAGACTCTTTGTCCAATGGACTTAGCATATACTTTTTCCTTGATCTTATCTTATCATTTTCATCTTATTTGATCATGCTTTTCTTCTGCTCTTCTTTCTGATTAGATATATCTCCTTTTGGCTCTTTATTCACATAGTAATTACCATGTTTTTCTGATCTTCTAACTGCATTGCCAGCACTCTTCTTTAATCACCATATGATTCCTTTCATTTCTATGCTATGCATGACTGTGGAATAGCCTTCTTTGATCCCTGCTGCTGCAGCTTCTCTTCCATTTGATCTGCCACCCACAGTATCAAACTTCTCTTCATTTCTGCTTCCCTTAGCTCTAAAGGCTATGGTGTGCTTTTGTTGCTATTGGATAGCTATAACATGGACTCTTACCTTAGAAGCATTCCTATATGGAATATTCTAATCAGATATCAGGGTTAGCAATACATGTACAAACAGTAGAGTAGTATATAAACTCCAAGGACAATGCTGGGTAGATTCCTAGTCTAGTCTCTTGGATTACCACCTGAACTCAACTACTAAGCCTCCTCAAGTTTTACTCTCTGCTTAACACAGCAAGTTAGTACTCCTTTCTATACTTTACTAAAAGTAGTTTGTAGTAGAACTGGTCCAGTTTTTCCTTTGAGTCTCTGCTGTTTCATCTATTATGAGTTATAGTAACAAGAGGACATTTCAGAACATAGATTACCAACTAACATGTCTGGCATGCACCCCAGAAACAAATTCATGGAAGAGAGTTGATCTATGAAGAAATAGTTGATATTATATCCTGTCAAATGAGGCCTCAGCTTGAAGCCTATGCTTCAATAGCAACTAGGCATATGTAAAACTGGAGGGATAGTCTCTGATACAGTGGCATGTGCCACCATCCAGGGTGTTTAGTTTCATGAGCATTTGAAGATGAATAACCATATGCTTTAGTAGTAGTGTCATAATAAACAGACCATTGAGGAGGCATATCATGTCAGAACTGGATAGGAGGCAGAAGTGCCTCAGTTGCTGCCTCAAGGGGAAAAGAACAACTGTATTACCTGTGTAGCAATTGATGCACAGAGACTGGGATTGTTGCACATAAGAGATGATGGGGTGCAAGTGTAAGGTTGGAACTGCTATCCCCTAAGTATAGCTCATACTGATATACTTTGTTACTGAATGTGTTGTATAAGCTAATAGATTAGTGGAGTAACCATATTGATTACTCTATACTTGGCTTGTACTTATTTGGTCCTCATAGACTTGACTACTAGTGGTTCAATACTTCCCCTCAAGCCTAGTGTAGGCCAAGTGATTGAGTATGTAGTTGGTGCTGCTTTCTTGGCAGTGCTTTGATTAGTATGTCTGCCATCATTTCTCAGAGTGGCAGTAGACAAGTGTAATCTGTCCAATCTTTAGTTGCCTTCTAAGAAGTACATTTCTAAGGTTGAAATATTTAGATCATTTATGGAATTGAGCATTCATTGCAATTGTGATGGCAGATTGATTATTGCCATATAGTACTATTGCACCTTGAGGCTTATACCCAATTTTGGAGTATACAGTGGCTCAAAAAAGTGTTCCAATGGTAGTACATTTTGAAGAAATTGGTAAATTGCCAGTGATAGAGACCAAACAAGGCCAAACACCTGCATAAGCAAAGGTAGTACTTACTCTAAACTTCCTAACCCAACTTGGATCATATGATTTGGTTGTTATGCCATTGAGCTATGCCCATTTTAAAATGACATGTCATTGGAACACTTATTTGAGCATAATCTGTCAAGTCCGGTTTCTCCAGGATGTTACTCCGGATAAGTCCAAGCTAGTGGGGCAGAGGTTCAGAGGTTAGTACAGAGGTGGACCAAAGTCTGGATGGAGATAGTAACAAGTGGACTTAGGAGTGTGAGGACTTAGTGTAGGACGTATGTGTTGTGCTCTTGCTCTAGTCCAGTCCTTATTGAGACAGAGATAAGAAGGGGAACAGGGAGAAGAAGACTGGAGGAGGTGGAGGAAACTTAGTTGATATTTATACTAAGGAGAGTACAGCAGAATTGTACAGAATATATATACTACTGAAAAACACCACTAGAATGGAGTGCATAGAATGGAGTCCGGTAATACAAAGTCTGGAGCTGTGACTGGTGTTAGCAGTCACCAGAGCTATGCTCCATAATGAACTCTAAGTGATGGAGAATGGAGACTGTGGAACTAATACTAAAGGAGATGTAAGGTAAGGACAACAAGGAGTACTATAATGAACAAAGTCCGGAGGTGAGGAATGCCTTCCTGAGTAGATTGTGCTGGAGTTGCACTGTGCTGACCAGAGTTGAAGTCTGGGATATGACAGTATCCTCCTCTTAGGCCTGAACTCTTGAAGGCCATGTGGCTGAGTGGAATGTGGAGTGTAGGTGTGGAGTTGGTGTGGAGATGTGTGGTGAAGTTTGGTTGATCCATGTGACTCTGTTGATTGTTGGTTGGAGTCTGAATTTGTGGCTGGGCATATAAGTCTGGATGACGCACAGTTGGTTTCCATTTTTCTCCCACCATCATTTATCATGACCACCACATCCAACCTCCCCTTTCCGCTATTAGAGATCGCCAAATGGACCTGGGGGGACATCCAGGAGAAAATCAACAATGACAATATAACTGTAGTTGCAAAGGCCGCAGAGCAAGGGTGATGATGGGAAGAGGCAAAGAGGAAGGCCAAGGAGGCAGCGTAAAAGAAGGCTGAGGCAGAGGCAGTGCAGAAGAAGGCTGAGGCAGAGGCACAAGCAGCAGAGGAGAAGAGGCGAGCAGAGGTGGCGGAATGGAGGTGCAAGGAAGCGGTGGAGGCAGCCAAGAAAAGGGTGAGTGGCTGCATTGTGTGACCATGGACATCACTAATTGGTTGTTAGGCTGAGCAAGTCCAGGTTGCATAGACCTTGGACAAAGGCAAAGGAAAGGTGCTGCCACCATGCAACCAGTGTGAGTCAAGGAATGAGCCATGTGAGATAGGGACTGGCAAGTCCAAGTCCTGCATTGCCTGTCAAGAGGTGAAGGTGAAGTGTGTACACCCTAGAGATGGCAAGGCACCGGAGAAGCCTACAACAAAGAAGCCTGCAATGAAGTGGAGGCACACGATGGGGGCGGAAGAAGACCCAAGGCTGTGCAAGAAGGTGTGTGAGGACATGGAGACAGAGGCAGGGCCAAGCAGGGAGAGCAGTGTCAAGCGCGCCCTTCGGGGCATCAAGCTGGCAATCCAGTCATTGGACAACCACGTCCAGACCCAGACACACCTGCTCCACTGGCTCATGGAGCTTAAGAAGGTAGAGTCGTTCGATGATCTGGAGGAAGAGATGGTGGATGAGGACATGGCAGAGGCAGTGGGAGAGTTGGAGGGTCTGAGGGAGGACTACAAGGAGTCTGGAATGTCGCCGCCATTGCCTCTGTAGAGTATTAGTTGTTTCGGACTTGTATAAATAGCAACAGAGTTGAATGGAGAAACTGAATGGAGTTGGAATGGAAGGAAAAAACAGAAAGAAAGAAAAGGAACAGAAAGGAAAAAAAGGGAACTTCGGAGTTGTACAACATTAGGTGGGTAGTGGCCCAGGCTTGTTCAGGTACCTCTCATGGAAGTCCAAAACAAGATCCCTTGCATTTCCCAACTCCATGGCAAGTAGCCAGGAGGTCTTGTCATTAGTTCCCTCATAGCATAACCAATGAATCAGGTACAAGAGTTGGCAGTGATGCCTTCTCTGATTGATCTTGGAGTCTAGAATCTCTGCAATCTCGTACTCTGGCTCACCGTCGACCTTGACCAGAGGTGGTGGCAGTTGAACACGATTTGATATAGTATTCAGAGTAGAAACTTCTAATTGAGAGATGTGAAAAACTGGATGTATGAAATGCATAGTGTCAGGTAAATGTAAGGTAAATGAATGAGAACCAGACTTAGCGATAATTGGAAATGGGCCTAGATTCTTCTCGGATAGTTTTTTGGATGGTTGTGTAGACCTAAAGTACTTGGCCTTCATGTACACTTGGTCACTTATCTTGAAGTCTGGGGCCGGACTTTGTTTAGTGTTGGCAGGTCCCTGATAATGCTTCTGAGCATCAGCCATCTCCGACCAGAGGAAATCATGGAGTTGATCCAAGTCCACGACATAAGCTTTGGCTGCAGACAAGGTAAGGTTGCAATCAGAGTTGATAGACAGATTTGGGTGATAGCCCTTATTAGTGAAGAACAGGAATACTCCAGTAGTAGCACTCGGAGCATTGTTGTATGCAAATTTGGCAAGAGGGAGGAGTTCTGACCTATTGTCCTGCTGATAGTTGCAGTAAATCTGGAGGTATTGCTTGAGGGTTTGATTAGCACATTTGGTTTGACCATCCCCCTCTAGGTGATATCCAGAGGTGAAATGAAGATGCATATCAAGAGCTTTACCTAATGACCAGAAGAAGTGTGATACAAACTCAAAACCCTGGTCAGAGGTGACGTGGGCAGAAACTCTGTGCTTACTGAACACATTGATCAGGAACAACTTGGCTAGGTCAATGGAGGTGACAGTATCATGAGTCAGGATGAAGATCAATTGTTTAGACAACTAATTGATAACTACTAGGATCATTGTATAACCCTCTGAAGGGGAAAGCTGTTCAATGAAATCCATGGAGATGGAGTTCCATGGTTTCTCTGGAATTGGTAGCTGCTTGAGGAGTCCATAAGGCCAGTGCTTCGGAACCTTGGTGTGGGTGCAGGATGTACAAGAACTAACATAGTCCTTGACAAAGGTGTGGATGCCCAGCCAGGTATACTCATGGTGAATGAGTTCCAAAGTGCAGTTCTGGCCAAAATGACCTGCAGTGGGGTGATCATGGAAGTAACAGAGAATTCGGAGTCAGAGGTCTTCAGCTTTGGGGACATAGATGCAATTGTCCCAGAGTAGGAATCCTTCAGGATTGACTGTCCAGCAAGGGTCATCAATAGACTCAAAGGAGAGAATGCGGGATGCAACTGGATTATTGGAAAGAGAGGAGAGAATGTTGGAGCGGAGTTGCTCAACATTGACTAGGAGTGAGGCCTGGAGTGTTGGAGTAGCTAAGTAAGTTGCACGAAGAGACACAGTGAGCTGTTCATGGGTGAATATGGGCTGGAAATTGTTGGGGTTGATGCAAGCATAGTCTTTATCCCCCTCTTTTGAGTAGACGTCCCAACATCTAGTTAGTGCATTGGGTTTGGCTCCAAGCTTACCAGGCCGGTAACTGTTATGTGAGTAGCCTGAGTCTGCTATCAAGAATGAGGGGTACAAGAGTTGACTAGGTGCTTGGGGAATTCAAAGATGCTGGGGAACTTGAAGGTGCTGAGGGAACTTGAAGGTGCTGGGGACTGGGGGAACACAGTGCAAGGACTGCAGCAGACTCAAGGTTACATAGATTGTGTAGACCAAGAATAGAGACTATAATACATGGTGCTGGATATAAGTACTACAAAAGAATACTATGGAATGTGAAAGAATATGGGGATACTAGGCCATTGTGAGAGAAATAACTGTGGAGAGATAAGTGTCCCAAAGTTATGGTAAAAGGTATGAAGATTACAAAGGGAGAAAGGCTGCAGAACATGAGGACACCACCAGGATGAAGTAACGTTCAACGTAATTGAAGAAGAAGGGTGGAACATACTGGGGAATGAGGAAACTAAAGAGAAAGATGAAGTGATGAATGTAAAGGATTGTAATAGTAACAGACTGCCATATTGAATTGGCAGAGGTATTTGGACCAGCAGGCCTGGTGGCGCATCAGGAGCTTAGTGGTGGAGAAATATTTGAGATTCTTGTGATCAGTAATGATGTTGATTGGGGATCCAGAGCCTTCAAGGAAGTGATGCCAATTCCTAAATGCCTCAAAAATCGCCAACAGCTCCTTGTTGTGCATGTTATAGTTCAACTCCAGCCCTGTAAGGGTGCGGGAGTAGAATGCAACTGGATGGAGTTTGGAGTCAGAGCTAGTGATAGATAGAATGCCAGCAATGGCATAATCGGAGGTGTCGGTTTCAATGGTAATGGGAGTGTTCAGAGTCCAGTGGATTAACACTGGAGTGGAGATGAAGGCTTCCTTCAGCCAATTGAAGGACTTGCAACAGTCGTCGGAGAAGTTCCAGGGAACTCCTTTGTGAGTGAGCCATGTGAGCAGAATCACGATGTCTGAGTAGTTTTGAATGAAGTGACGGTAGAAGTTGGTGAAGCCAAGGAAGGACTAAATGTCCTTAACCTTACAAGGCTCCAGCCAATCCTGAATCACTTTGACCTTGTCTGGGGCCATAGTGAGCCTGGAGGGAGAGAGAATATAACTGAGGTACTCAATGGACTCCAAATGGAACTCGCACTTCTCCAGCTTCAGGTATAGACCATTAGTGCAGAGACACTGGAGGACTTTCCGGACATTCTTGCGGTGCGAGGTGATGTCTTGGGAGTAAATAAGAATGTTGTCAAGATAGATCACAATGGAAACATCCAACATATCAGTGAATATGGAATTGACAAAATGCTGAAAGGTGGCTGGAACATTGGTAAGACTGAAGGGCATTACCAACCATTCATAGAATCCATAGCAGGTGTGGAAGGAAGTCTTCCACTCATCTCCAGTAGCGATGCAGACTAGATGATATGCATGCCAGAGATTGAGCTTGGTGAATATCTTGGCACTGCTAGAGGCTTCCAGGAGATCGGAGGTATGGAGTAGTGGGTAATGGTCCTTCTTTGTGATCTTGTTCAGACCTCAGAAGTTAACACAGAGGCAGAGAGAGCCATCCTTCTTGTGGATGAAAAGCACTAGTGTGGTGTGCAGAGATGTAGATTGCTAAATAAAGCCAATGTGGAGGTGTTCATCTAAGAAGTCCTTAAGGGCCTCCTGTTCTGTGGGGGAGAGGGAGTAGAGCCAACCAATTGGAGGTTTGGTACCTTCCTCGAGATTGATCTTCAGATCAAAGGGATGGTGCTCAGGAAGCATATCCACCTTCTTCTTGCTGAAGACATCCGCAAAGTCATGGTACTCCGAGGGAACTCCAGAGAGGTCTGGAGGTATCTCCAGAGTGTCAGAGACTGTAACTGAGCGAGCTTTAGCAGAGTTAATATCTCAAAGGGAAAGGGTGAAGGAAACAGAGCCCTCTAACTTGCAGGCACAATTGAATATGGCTGCATTGATGAAGGAGATCACTAGGCATGTAAGTCCAGGGGCTCTAGGCAAATCTGGGGGTGTAGTCTCCAGAGGATGAGTGGGGTAATTGTCAGATAACAGAGGAAGAGGAACAGAGTTCAACTTAGAAGACTTGGAGGTTGATGTTGGGGTTGGCACTCCACCTGTGGAAGTCTGGAACATGATGCTGCTCAATATCCAATCAATCAATGGATTATAGCGGGTGAGCCAGCTGTGCCCTAATACTATCACACAAGAGGGATCCAGCAAGGTTACATAGAATGTGTCGAAGGTGGTTTCGCCAGATGGAAAGAGGATTGGAAGGTCTACAGCGAAGTTGATGTCAGAGATAGAGGAGCCATCGGAGAGATGGAGGGAAAGTGAGGAAACAGAATTCGTAGGAATTTTGTGGGTCTTAACGAATGTGGAGTCTATGAAGCAGTGGGTAGAACCAGAATTGAGTAAACATGAAACGGAGGACAGATTAAGAGTCAGAATGGATACTGTAGGTTTAAGAGAATTAGGGTTGGAAAGAGTGGACGTGTTGAGATGGAGTTCCTGAGATGCATGATCAGGAATAACACAACTCCTGGACTGTGCAGTTCTATAGGAGCCACACTCTATTTTTTTGCCTCCAAAGAAGTGGAGCTCGTCAAGGCTTCTGCTGGAGTAGCCACAGCAGCATGAGCCTTTGAAGCTCTAGAGCTGGATTTCAGATACTCCTTGGCAGTATGCCCAAATTGCCCATAGAACAGGCAGAGACCTTGGTGAAGGTGGCATTGGCACTCCTTGGGAAGAAGCTTGCTGTTCTTGCCCAACTTGGTGGAGATGCTATTGGCATTGTTAGCATCTCTATTCTTAGGTGAGTTCTTACCACCTTCAGAGGATCCAGAGGGTGAGGAGTTAGATCCCTTGGACTTGGATTCGTCCTTGGGCTTGTCAGAGGTGCTGGAGTTGTTTGAGGATGTTGAGTTGGCAGATTTATTGTTAGAGTGGCCTCCAGAGTTCAAACCACTTGGCTTGGTTGCTCAGGAGATTTCCTCCTTTTGCTCCCAGTACCAATGGTCTATCCTTTGAGCCATCTCGTGGAGTTCGGCAAGGGTGTCAGGCTTGCCAAGATGAGAGACCTCGTCCTTGATCCAGTCCAGAAGTTCCATGTAGAAACTCTAGTGGAGCACACCATGGCCCCAATCCCAGACCTGGCTCACCAGGCAATTTCACTTGATAATATACCTAGTGATATGTTGTGAGTCCTTCATCTGCAGTCACTTGAGTTGAGCTTCTGCATCAGCAACAGGGTCGTAGGGTCCAAAGTTGGACTATAGTTCATATAAAAACGTCTGCCAGTCATCCATCCACTTTAGCCAGAGATACAGGGGTTTGGTTCCGAGCAAGTCTGGTTCGAAATAATCTAGGGCTACACCCTTGAGATATGATTGCATGAATGTTACCTTAATCCTATCTATGCAATAGGTCTTCAGGTTTGCTTGAAAGTTCAGTTTGCACTGAACGATAAAAGGCCAGAGCTTCTTAGGATCCATTCCATTGAACAGATCTGGCTCTTGGACCTTTGCTTTTGGGGTATTGGAGTTGTTGTTATGTCTGAGGGCCACTCTTGTCATGTTCTAGATCACGTTAGCAAGCTGTGCAAACAGTTCATAAGCTAGCAGTACATGATTGAGATTGTCATCTTCAGATTTGAAGGCCGGATCATCATTAGGTTGATTGGGGTTGTCACCAGGCAGGTTATCGTCTGGATCATCACCACCATCACTGTCATTACCACCATCACTGGGGTCTGGGGGCAGAGGGCCACTGGCACCACCAGGAGGTCCTTGCAAACCACCTATCTCAGGCATTAAATGAATCAATGACCGAGAGTGAGACTGGTCACCAGCCAACTTCCAAAAATGAGGAGATGGCAGAGATTGTTCTGAAGGCAGTGCTGTCAGATGGGAGTTACATCTGAAAATACTGGAAATTGAGGGGACATGGCCATGAGTGGTAAAGCTGATGTATTTGCTAGAAATACTACAGGGACTATCAAAGGTAGCCATGGTTCTGAAGCAAGTATTGTAAGTATGGGTACGAGACATGAGGTCTTGAGGACTAGAACAAGATGTGAGTATGAATATACTGTCAAGTTCAGTCCCTCTGGGATATTACTCTGGATAAGTCTGAGCTAGTGGGGCAGAGGTTTAGAGGTTAGTACAGAGGTGGACTGAAGTCCGGACAAAGATAGTAACAAGTGGACTTAGAAGTGTGAGAACTTAGTGCAGGACGTATGTGTTGCGCTCTTGCTCTAGTCCAGTCCTTATTGAGACAGAGGTAAGGAGGGGAACAGGGAGAAGGAGACTGGAGGAGGTGGAGGAAACTTAGTTGATATTTATACTAAGGAGAGTACAGCAGAATTGTACAGAATATATATACTACTGAAAAATGCCACTAGAATGGAGCACATAGGACAGAGTCCGGTAATACAAAGTCTGGAGCTGTGACCAGTGTTAGCAGTTACTGGAGCTATGCTCCATAATAAACTCTAAGTGACAGAGAATGGAGACTGTGGAACTAATACTAAAGGAGATGTAAGGTAAGAACAACAAGGAGTACTATAATGAATGAAGTCCAGAGGTGAGGAATGCCTTTCTGAGTAGATCATACCAGAGTTGTGCTATGCTGACTGGAGTTGAAGTCCAGGATATGACATAATTTCAATTCTATACTTTTAGTATTTAGTGTGTCCTTGTCATATCCCGGACTTCAACTCCGGTCAGCACAGCGTAACTCTGGCATGATCTACTCAGGAAGGTGTTCCTCACCTCCAGACTTTGTTCATTATAGTATCCCTTGTTCTTCTTATCTTACATCTCCTTTAGTATTAGTTCCACAGTCTCCATTCTCCATCACTTAGAGTTCATTATGGAGCATAGCTCCAGTGACTGCTAACACCAGTCATAGCTCTAGACTTCGTATTACCGGACTCCGTCCTATGCGCTCCATTCTAGTGGTGTTTTTCAGTAGTATATATATATTCTGTACAATTCCACTGTACTCTCCTTAGTACAAATATCAATTAAGTTTCCTCCACTTCCTCCAGTCTCCTTTCCTCTATCCTCTTCCTTAACTCTGTCTCAATGAGGACCAGACTAGAGCAAGAGCACGACACATATGTCCTGTGCTAAGTTCTCACACTCCTAAGTCCACCCATTACTATCTCCGTCCAGACTTCGGTCCACCTCTGTACTAACCTCTGAACCTCTGCCCCACTAGCTTGGACTTATCCAGAGTAATATCCCAGAGGGACTGGACTTCATAGTATATTCGTACTCACACCTTGTTCTAGCCCTCAGGACCTCATGTCTCATACCCATACTTACAATACTTGCTCCAGAACCATGGCTAAATTCAGTAGTCCCCATAGTATTCCTGGTGAATATGTCAGCTTCACCGCTTGTGGCCACATCCCCTCGATTTCTAGTATTTTCGGACATAACTCCCATCTGACAGTGCTGCCTTCAGAACAATCTCCGCCATCTCCTCATTTTCGGAAGTTGGCTGGTGACCGGTCTCACTCCCGGTCATCAATTCGTTCAGCACCTGAGATAGGTGGCTCACGAGGACCTCCTGGTGGTGCTGGCGGCCCTCTGCCCCCAGACCCTGGCAATGGTAGTGATGACAGTGACAGTGGTGACAATCCGGACAATAACCCACCTGGTAACAACCCCAATCAACCTGATGATGATCCAGCCTTCGAATTTGAAAATGATGAGCTCAATCATGTACCGCTAGCTTATGAACCATTTGCACAGCTTGCTAACGCAATCTGGGACATGACAAGAGTGGCCCTCAGATATAACAACAACTCCAATACCCCAAAAGCAAAGGTCCAAGAGCCAGATCCATTCAATGGAACGGATCCCAAGAAGCTCTGGCCTTTTGTTGTTCAGTACAAACTGAACTTTCAAGCGAATCCAAAGACCTATTGCACCGATAGGATTAAGGTAACATTCATGCAATCATATCTCAAGGGTGTAGCCCTAGATTATTTCAAACCAGACTTGCTCGGGACCGAACCCCTATACCTCCGGCTGAAGTGGATGGACAACTGGCAAACATTTTTATACAAACTGCAGTCCAACTTCAGACTCCATGACCCTGTCGCTGACGCAGAAGCTCAACTTGAGCGACTGCAGATGAAGGACTCACAACATATCACTAGATATATCATTGAGTGGAATCGCCTGGCAAGCCAGGTCTGGAATTGGGGCCATGGTGCGCTCCACTGGAGTTTCTACATGGGACTTCTGGACCGGATCAAGGATGAGATCTCTCGTCTTGGCAAGCCTGACACCCTCACCGAACTCCGCAAGATGGCTCAAAGGATAGACCATTGGTACTGGGAGTGAAAGGAGGAAATCTCCTAAGCAACCAAGCCAAGTGGTTTGAACTCTGGAGGCCACTCTAACAATAAATCTGCCAACTCAACATCCTCAAACAACTCCAGTACCTCCAACAAGCCCAAGAACAAATCCAAGTCCAAGGAATCTAACTCCTCACCCTCTGGATCCTCTGAAGGTGGTAAGAACTCACCTAAGAATAGAGATGCTAACAATGCCAATAGCATCTCCACCAAGTTGGGCAAGGACAGCAAGCTTCTCCCTGAGGAGTGCCAACACTGCCTTTGCCAAGGTCTCTGCCTGTTCTGTGGGCAATCTGGGCACACCGCCAAGGAGTGTCTGAAATCCAGCTCTAGAGCTTCAAAGGCTCGTGCTACTGCAGCTACTCTAGCAGAAGCCTTGACAAGCTCTGCTTCTTCAGAGGCGAAAAAATAGAGTGTGGCTCCCATAGAACTGCACGGTCCGAGAGTCGTGTTATTCCTGATCATGCACCTCAGGAACTCCATCTCAATGCATCCACTCTTTCCGATCCTAATTCCCTTAAATCTACAGTATCCATTCTGACTCTTAATCTATCCTCTGTTTCGTGTTTACTCAATTCTGGTTCTACCCACTGTTTCATAGACTCTACATTTGTTAAGACCCACAAAATTCCTATGAACTCCGTTTCCCCACTTTCCCTCCATCTCTTTGACGACTCCTCTACCTCTGACATCAACTCTGCTATAGACCTTCCAATCCTCTTTCCATCTGGCGAAACCACCTCCGACACATTCTATGTAACCTTACTGGATCCCTCTTGTGTGATAGTATTAGGGCACAGCTGGCTCACCTGCTACAATCCGTCGATTGATTGGGTATTGGGCAGCATCACATTCCGGACTTCCACAGGTGGGGTGCCAACCCTAATGTCAACCTCCGAGTCTCCTAAGCCAAACTCCGTTCCTCTTCCTCCATCACCCGACAATCACCCTGCTCATCCTCTGGAGACTACACCCCCGGATTCACCTAGAGCCCCTGAGCTTACATGCCCAGCGATCTCTTTCATCAATGTAGCCATGTTCAATTGCGCTTGCAAGTTGAAGGGCTCTGTTTCCTTCACCCTTTCCCTTTGAGATATTAACTCTGCTAAAGCTCGCTCAGTTACAGTCTCCAACACTCCAGAGGTACCTCCAGACCTCTCTGGAGTTCCCTCGGAGTACCATGACTTTGTGGATGTCTTCAGCAAGAAGAAGATGGATATGCTTTCCAAGCACTGTCCCTTTGATCTGAAGATTGATCTCAAGGAAGGTACTGAACCTCCGATTGGTCGGCTCTACTCCCTCTCCCCCACAGAACAGGGGGCCCTTAAGGACTTCTTAGATGAACACCTCCACATTGGCTTCATCCAGCAATCTACATCTCTGCATGCTGCACTGGTGCTTTTCATCCACAAGAAGGATGGCTCTCTCCACCTCTGTGTCGACTTCTGAGGTCTGAACAAGATCATGAAGAAGGACCGTTACCCGCTACCCCGTACCTCCGATCTCCTGGAAGCCCCTAGCAGTGCCAAGATATTCACCAAGCTCAATCTCTGGCATACATATTATCTAGTCCACATCGCCGCCAGAGATGAGTGGAAGACTTCCTTCCACACCCACTATGGATCCTATGAATGGTTGGTAATGCCCTTTGGTCTCACCAATGCTCCAGCCACCTTTCAGCATTTTGTCAATTCCATATTCACTGATATGTTGGATGTTTCCGTTGTGATCTATCTCGATGATATCCTTATTTACTCCCAAGACATTACCTTACACCGCAAGAATGTCCAGAAAGTCCTCCAGTGTCTCTGCGCTAATGGTCTATACCTGAAGCCGGAGAAGTGCAAGTTCCATTCGGAGTCCGTCAAGTACCTCGGTTATATTCTCTCTCCCTCCAGGCTCACTATGGCCCCAGACAAGGTCAAAGTGATTTATGATTGGCTAGAGCCTTGTAAGGTTAAGGACATACAGTCCTTCCTTGGCTTCGCCAACTTCTACCATCGCTTCATTCAAAACTACTTGGACATTGTGATCCCACTCACACAGCTCACTTGCAAAGGAGTTCCCTGGAACTTCTCCGATGACTGTCACAAGTCCTTCAATCAGCTAAAGGAAGCCTTCATCTCTGCTCTGGTGTTAATCCACTGGACTCTGGATGCTCCCATTACCGTCGAAACTGACGCCTCCGATTATGCCATCGCTAGCATTCTATCCATCACTAGCTCCAACTCTGAACTCCATCTGGTCACATTCTACTCCCACACCCTTACAGAGCTGGAGTTGAACTATGACATGCATGACAAGGAGCTGTTGGCAATTTTTGAGGTGTTTAGAAATTGGTGTCACTTCCTTGAAGGCTCCAGATCCCTGATCAACGTCATTATCAATCACAAGAATCTCGAGTATTTCTCCACCACTAAGCTTCTGAAGTGCCGCCAGGCCTGCTGGTCTGAATACCTCTGCCAATTCAATATGGCAGTCCGTTACTGGCCTGGTAAGCTCAGAGCCAAACCCAATGTGCTAACTAGATGTTGGGACGTCTATTGACGACCCTCGCTGGACAGTCAACCCTGAAGGATTCCTACTCTGGGACAATCACATCTATGTCCCTGAAGCTGAAGATCTCCGGCTCTGGATTCTCCACTACTTCCATGACCACCCCACTGCAGATCATTTCGGCCAGAACCGCACTTTGGAACTCATTCACCATGAGTATACCTGGCTGGGCATCCGCACCTTTGTCAAGGACTATGTTAGTTCCTGTACATCCTGCGCCCGCGCCAAGGTTCCAAGGCACTGGCCTTATGGACTCCTCAAGCAGCTACCAATTCCAGAGAAACCATGGAACTCCATCTCCATGGATTTCATTGAACAGCTTTCCCCTTCAGAGGGTTATACAGCGATCCTAGTAGTCATCGATCGGTTGTCTAAACAATTGATCTTCATCCCGATTCATGATACCATCACCTCCGCTGACCTAGCCAAGTTGTTCCTGATCAACATGTTCAGTAAGCACAGAGTTCCCACCCACATCACCTCTGACCGGGGCTCTAAGTTTGTATCACACTTCTTCTGGTCATTAGGTAAAGCTCTTGATATGCATCTTCATTTCACCTCCGGATATCATCCAGAGGGGGATGATCAAACGGAACACGCTAATTAGACCCTCAAGCAATACCTCTGGATTTACTGCAACTATCAGCAGGACAATTGGTCAGAACTCCTCCCTCTTGCCGAATTCATGTACAACAACACTCCGAGTGCTACTACCAGAGTATTCCCATTCTTCACTAACAAGGGCTATCACCCAAATCTCTCTATCAACTCCGATCGTGACCTCACCTCGTCCACAGCCAAAGCTTATGTTGTGGACTTGGATCAACTCCATGATTTCCTCTGGTTGGAGATGGCTGAAGCTCAGAAGCATTATCAGGGACCCACCGATGCTAAATGAAGTCCAGCCCCGGACTTCAAGATTGGTGACCAAGTGTACGTGAAGGCCAAGTACTTCAGGTCTACACAACCATCCAAAAAACTATCCGAGAAGAATCTAGGCCCATTTCCGATTATCGCTAAGCCCAGTTCTCATTCATTTACTTTACGTTTACCTGACACTATGCATTCCATACATCCAGTTTTTCACATCTCTCAATTAGAAGTCTCTACTCTGAATACTATACTAAATTGTGTTCAACCGCCACCACCTCTAGTCGAGGTTGACGGTGAGCCAGAGTACAAGATCGTGGAGATTTTAGACTCCAAGATCAATTGGAGAAGGCATCACTGCCAACTCTTGTACCTGGTTCGTTGGTTGGGCTACGAGGGAACTGATGACAAGACCTCCTGGCTACTTGCCACGGAGTTGGGAAATGCAAGGGACCTTGTTTTAGACTTCCATGAGAGGTACCCCAACAAGCCCAGGCCACTACCCACCTAATATCATACAACTCCGAGGTTCCCTTTCTTTCCTTGTTCTTTTCTTTCTGTTCCTTTTTCTTATATATCAGATTCTGCCCTGATCAAGATGGACATTCTCAGATTATATCACAACTCCCCAATCACAGGACACCCTGGTTATGAGAAAACCTTAGAGTTGATCTCAAGATTCTATTGGTGGCCTGGAGTCACAACATTTGTGAAAGACTATGTGGAATGATGTGATAGATGTCAAAGGTTCAAAGGAACTAACAAAGCACCTAGTGGTCTTCTGAACCCACTTCCTATTCCAGAAATACCTTGAAGTCATATCTCTGCAGATTTCATCACCAATCTTCCTAAGTCAAGATCATTCGATTCTATTCTCACAGTTGTAGATTGATTTTCTAAAGAAGTGGAACTTGTTCCTTGCACCAAGCAGTGCAGTGCCCTGGATATGGCATGATTGTTCCTTAATCACGTGTGGAAGCATCATGGACTTCCATCTTCCATTATTTTAGATCGAGGTTCACAATTTGCTGTGCAAGTTATGACAGAAATCAACAAAGCCTTATCTATTGAAACAAAGTTAAGCACCGCATTTCATTCTCAAACAGATGGACAATCTGAGATTGTTAATAAAAAAGTCCAGAAGTTTCTGAGAATTTTCTGTGCGGAAAAACAAGATCAATGGGCAGATTGGCTTGCTATGGCCCAGTTTTCCATTAATTCTAAACAACATGCTTCTACCAAGAAGACCCCTTTTGATGTCACACATTCATATACCCCTAGGATGGGAATAGAACTGCCAAAGACGGATAAAGCCCCTGCTGCTGTGAAATTTGCTGATGAAATGGCTGCTACATTTGATCGGATAAGGCAGAATATGAAAGCAGCCCAGGCACATCAAAAGAAATATGCAGATCAACATCACAGCAATTCCCCTAAGTACGAAATTGGCCAGTAAGTCTGGTTATCCATGGAGAATCTCCATCTGACATGTGCTTCAAAAAAGTTATCTGAATGATGGCTAGGACCATTCACTATTACAAAGATGATGGGAACCAATGCAGTGGAATTGAAACTTCCCAGATCCATAAGGATCCATCCAGTAGTAAACATATCTTGCATTAAACCTTACAAGGAACGTCTAGAAGGTCAGCCTGTTGAAAGGCCTGGTCCTGTTAAGGTAACCAAGGATTGAGATAATGAATGGGAAGTAGATTTCATTGTGGACAGTAGATATTGACAATGCCAACTGGAATATCTGGTACACTGGAAAGGATATGACAAAACAGAACGAACTTGGGAGCCACACTCCAACCTTACTAATGCCAAGGAGGCTATTTTCAATTTCTATCACAATCATCCCTCGGCTCCAAGAGCCCTTATCATTGATCCTGAACAGTTCCTTTTCCTTTTCCAGAAATGACCTAAAAACATCACTGTAGTTCCAACTCATCGTCTCCCCTTTGATCATTTGGACAATAATCTTTAAGCAGGGGGTAGTGTGATGATCCTTGCTGTCTTGTATATGGTCTCTGGCAGACTCTTCATTGTAACAGACTTAGCATATACTTTTTGTCTGATCTTATCTTATTGTTTCATGACTAATCTGATCATGCTTATCTTCTGCTCTTTTTCCTGATCAGATCTATCTCCATTTGGCTATTCTTTGACACAGTTATTACCACATCCTTCTAGACTTCTAACACATGTAGCCAGCACTCTTTTAATCACTGAGTGATTCTTTTAATTTCCATGCTGGGCATGGCTATGGCACAGCCCAGTTCATTACCACTGTTGCAGCTTCTCTTCCATTTGATCTGCCACCCACAGTATCAAACATGTTATTCATTTCCGCTCCCCTCAGCCCTAGAGGCTGTGGTATGCCTTTATTGCTATTGGATAGCTACAACATGGACTCTTACCTTAGTTGCCTCCCTACTGTGTAGGCATAGCATTCTACCTAATCAGGTATTAGGATTAGACAAACATGTACAAATAGATAGTAGTATATAAACCCCAAGAATGACACTGGGTGGATCCCCAGTCTAGTCTCTTGGTTTACACCTAAACTCAACTACCTAAGTGCAAGACCTCCTCAACTCTCTACTAACCATAGCAAGTTAGTACTTCCTTTTCTCTTTTTAGCTGATAGATTGTAGTAGAGCCAGTTCTAGTTCTTTGAGTTCGGCCATTTCAGGGAGAGCTATCAGAAGATAAGGAAACCAGATCAATCTGAGCAGATAATGGTTCTAAAACACATAATGTTTCAGGTCCCCATTCTAATAAGGTCTAAAATATAATAAAGTTCTGTCTCCAGTAATATTTGATCTGCTCTAGAGATGTCCATAAAACCAGGGAATGCCAGTTGTTGCAGATCTGGCCTCATTTCATTCTTCTGTCACACAAAGGGCAAGGCAATTTGAATTCCATATGAAGAAAGGATTCTGACATATCTAGATATCTAAGAAAACAAAAAGAAGGCTGAGTATTAGGGGTGACAGCCTGGTGATCCAGGCAGATTGTCATATGCCATGCATCAATAGCATTGATGGATGACATGATAAGCATCCATTTGTAACCATTATCTGAAATGGCAGAACCCGATAGGGAACTTGAACTGGCTCTACTACAACTATCAGCTAAAAGAAATAGAACTACTAACTCGTTCTTTTGAGGAAAGAGTTGAGGTGGCGAAGGCTTAGTAGTCGAGTTCTGGAGAAGACCAAGAGACTAGACTGGGGATCTACCCAGCGTCGTCCTTGGGGTTTATATACTACTATACTATTTGTACATGTTTGTCTAACCCTAATACCTGATTAGGTGGAATGCTATGCCTACGCAGTAGGACTACAACTAAGGTAAGAGTCCATGTTGTAGCTATCCAATAGCGATAAAGGCGTACCACAGCCTCTAGGGCTGAGGGGAACGGAAATGAATAACACATTTGATACTGCAGGTGGCAGATCAAATGGAAAAGAAGCCACAGCAGTGGTAATGAACTGGGCTGTGTCATAGCCATGCACAGCACAGAAATGAAAAGAATCATGCGGTGATTAAAAGGGCGTTGGCTATACGCGTTAGAAGATCAAAAGGAACATGGTAATGACCGTGTTAAAAGATAGCCAAATGGAGATAGATCTGATCAGGAAGAAGAGCAGAAGATAAGCACGATCAGATTAGTCAGGAAACGATAAGATAAGATCAAGCAAAAAGTATTCGCTAAGTCCGTTGCGATGAAGAGTCTACCAGAGACCGTATACGAGACAGCAAGGATCATCACACTACCCTCCACTTAAAGATCATTGTCCAAATGATCAAAGGGAAGACGATGAGTTGCAACAGTGGTCATATTTTCAGGACGTTTCTGAAATAGGAAAAGAAACTGATCGGGTTCAATGGTAAGGGCTCGTGGAGCCGAGGGGTGCTGTTTATAGAAGTCAGAAATAGCCTCTTTGGCATTGGTGAGGTTGGAACACGGTTCCCAAGTTCTATCAGTTTTGTCATATCCTCTCTAGTGTACCAGATATTCCAGTTGGCGCTGCCAATATCTGCTGTCCACAATGAAATCAACTTCCCACTTGTTGTCTCTATCTTCAGTGACCTTTACAGAACCAGGCCATTCAACCGGCTGACCTTCTAGGCGTTCCTTGTAAGGTTTAATGCGAGAGATGTTAACAACTGGATGGATCCTCATGGATTGTGAAATGGCAGAACCCATAGGTGAACTTGAACTGGCTCTACTACAACTATCAGCTAAAAATAAAAAAGACTACTAACTCGTTCTGTTGAGAAAAGAGTTGAGGTGGCAGAGTGGCTTAGTAGTCGAGTTCTGGAGAAAACCAAGAGACTAGACTGGGGATCTACCCAGCATTGTCCTTGGGGTTTATATACTACTATACTATTTGTACATGTTTGTCTAACCCTAATACCTGATTAGGTAGAATGCTATGCCTACGCAATAGGACTATGACTAAGGTAAGAGTCCATGTTGTAGCTATCCAATAGCAATAAAGGCGTACCACAGCCTCTAGGGCTGAGGGGAACGAACATGAATAACACATTTGATACTGTGGGTGGCAGATCAAATGGAAGAGAAGCCGCAGCAGCGGTAATGAACTGGGCTGTGCCATAGCCATGCACAGCACGGAAATGAAAAGAATCACGCGGTGATTAAAAGGGCGTTGGCTACACGCGTAAGAAGTCTAGAAGGAACACGGTAATGACCATGTCAAAGAATAGCCAAATGGAGATAGATCTGATCGGAAAGAAGAGCAGAAGATAAGCACGATCAGATTAGTCACGAAACAATAAGATAAGATCAAGCAAAAAGTATACACTAAGTCCGTTGCAATGAAGAGTCTACCAGAGACTGTATATGAGATGGCAAGGATCATCACAGATTGGGGAAGTTTCAGTTCCACTGCATTGGTTCCCATCATTTTCATTATGGTAAATGGTCCAAGCCATCTTTCAGAAAGCTTCTTGGAAGCATGCATGAGTTTAAGATTTTCTGTGGATAGCCAAACTTGCTGGCCCACGTGATACTCCGGGGGATCACTGCGAGATTGATCTGCATACTTTTTCTGATGTGCCTATGCCGCTTTCATATTCTGCCATACTTGATCAAATGTGGCGGCCATTTCATCAGCAAATCGTACCACAGCGGGAGCTTTATCCGTCTTAAGCGGTTCTATTCCCATCCTTGGGTGATATGAATGCGTGACTTCAAAGGGGGTCTTCTTGGTGGAAGCGTGTTGTTTCAAATTAATAGAAAACTGAGCAACAGCAAGCCAATCTGCCCATTGATCTTGTTTTTCTGAACAAAAGATTCTCAAAAACTTCTGAACTTCTTTATTAACAATCTCAGATTGTCCATCCGTCTGAGGGTGAAATGCGGTACTGAGCTTGGTTTCAATAGATAATGCTTTATTGATTTCTTTCATAACTTGCGCAGCAAATTGTGGTCCTCGATCTGAAACAATCGATGATGGAAGACCATGATACTTCCATATGTGATTAAGGAATAATCGTGCCATATCCAGGGCACTGCACTGCTTGGTGCATGGGATAAGTTCAACTTCTTTTGAAAATCGATCTACGACCATGAGAATGGAATCAAACGTTCTAGATCTTGGTAGATTGGTGATGAAATCAGTGGAAATGTGACTCCATGGTCTTTCCAGAATAGGAAGTGGTTGTAATAACCCACTAGGGGCTTTGTTGGTTCCTTTGAAACGTTGACAACGTTCACAATGAGTAACGTATTCTTTTACGAACGTTGATATTTCTGGCCATCAATAGAATCTGGAAATCAATTCCAAGGTCTTTTCGTATCCAGGGTGACCTGCGATAGGAGAGTCGTGATAGAGTCTGAGAATGTCCATCTTAATCAAGGCAGAATCGGGTACGTATATATGGCCTTGCGGGTCATGCAACAAGCCATCTTCTCCTTTGAGTAAAAAGTGTTTTCTGCCAAGATACATGGTATCTTTCTCCATTAGCTTACAAAGCTCATTGAATATAGATTTATTAAGTTGTTCGCCTTCATCGGAGATGAGAATTGGAGTATCTTGCTTCATAGATCCAATCTGCTCCGGCGGTATTACTAATACTCCTTTATTGTCTTGGTCAATTCTGATAGCGTGATCTTCTTGTCTAGAGAGTGCGTCAGCTTTTCCCATGGTTGCTCCAGGCTTATGAATCCATTTTAAATGGAAACGAGATAGGTATTGTGCCCATCTAGCTTGTCTTTGATTAAGATCTTGCCTTGTTTGATACCATTGAAGATTCTGGTGATCATTCCAGACTTCCACTGGAAATCTAGCTCCTTTGAGATAATGTCTCCATTCTTCTAAGGCTCTTATGACTGAAAGCATTTCTTTATCTGAGATGGGATAATTTCGTTCGGCAGGTTGCATGCTATGTGAAGCGTAAGCGACAGGGTGCCATTTGTCATCTTTCTTTATTGAGAGCACTGCTCCTGTGGCATAATCTGAAGCGTCGGCTTCTAAACAAAATTCGCAATCTATATCGGAATAGGCCAAAACTGGGGCTGTGATAAACAAATTCTTAAGCATTTCAAATGCCTTTTGTTGTTCTGAACCCCATTCAAATGGAGTTTCCTTCTTTAGC
This sequence comes from Xerocomus alliaceus, assembly GCA_038094415.1. NCBI lineage: Eukaryota > Fungi > Basidiomycota > Agaricomycetes > Boletales > Boletaceae > Xerocomus > Xerocomus alliaceus. Next base: position 5,416 of record JBBPUB010000054.1, on the reverse strand, counting down.
AAGTCGTTCAGTGGTCTAGCCACTTTTGAGAAATCCGATATGAATCATCAATAGAAGTTTGCCAATCCTAAGAAACTTCTAACTCCTTTGAGATTGGAGGGGACGGGCCATTGCGTAATGGCTTCTACCTTCTTCGGATCCATAGAAATACCATTCTTTCCCACAATCATGCCAAGAAAATCTACTTCTGTGACATGAAAGCAACATTTGGGTGCTTTTACAAAGAGGTCATTTTCTTTTAATCGTTTCAGTACTTCCAGCACAATTCGATCATGTTCTTCCTGATTGTCTGTCTTCGTGAATATTAATAGATCATCAATATATACTACTACCACATCATTCATGTCTGCGAAGATTTCATTCATCATCGCTTGGAAAGTGGCAGGGGAATTGCATAATCTGAAATACATCACAAGGGGGTCATATGCTCCTCAGAAGCATATGAAGGCGGCTTTCCATTCATCTCCCTCTTTGATGCAAACATTATTGTATCCCCACCTTAGATCCATTTTGGTGAATAACTTGGCGTCTTTCAACTTGTCTACAAGTTGTGAAATCAATGGAAGGGGGTAATTGTTTTTAACGGTGTGTTCATTGAGATATCGGTAATCCTGTACCATTCGTTTTCCTCCATCCTTCTTTGGAACAAAGAATACTGGTGATGTTTGCGGTGATTTAGAAGGGCGAATATATCCTTTTTGGATTTGTTCATCCAGGAACACAGTAACTTCTTCCTGTTCATCTATAGATAAGGGAATAATCCTTCCTTTTCGAGGTTTAAAATCGTTCTGCAATTCTATTGCATGATCCCATGGTTTTCGTAAGGGCATTCGCTTGGAATCCTTTTTAGAGAATACCGTAAGATAGTCATGATACTCTTTTGGAACTAGGTTTTCAGGGGGAATCTCTTTAGGTTGAATTCTTTCGAGTAACTTCTGTTGTTCGTCATTCCTTTCCAAGGAATTAATCCAATGATACACATTGTAACTTTGATCTAGCTGTTCTTTTCAAAGCATTTGTAAAAACTTGCTTGGGGTGGAATCACCTTGTTGGAGATTTCGACAATGCTGGGGGCATCTCGTCAATCTAACCGATCCCATAGTCCAATCTATATCAGGGTTGTGGTGTTGTAACCACTCATATCCCAGAATGAATTCGAACTTTCCTAAATCGGTGACCTCTGCTGTCAATTTCTCACAATGACCTTCATATTCCATAACAAGCTGACAGTTATGCATTATCTTTCCAGCAGCATTCAATGTGCCATCGGCATTATACACCGCTATAGGATGTCTTAAAGGGGTTAAAGGTAAATGAAGACGCTGTGCAAAACTTTGATCAATGAAGATCACGTTTGCTCCAGAATCTAGGAGGGCGGATGTTTTGGTAAAAGGTATATTGAGTTTCGGGGTTATCTTTATCGGGAGAACTATATCCTTCTGCAGATTTAAGGTTCTTAGGAAATGAAATTCTTCTTTTGATTCGGGGATTAGATCATCAAGATCTTGTTCGGATAAACCAGGGTACATGGTTCTAACGTCATGTCATTTTTGGTCAGGGGTGGGAGTCAAAGTTTCCATACTTTGTATCTCCACTACTTCTGGGAAAACTTTCTCTTTCTTGGTTATATGTGAATCAAGCACCGGTGTTTCATCCTGGCCAAGCTCATCATCTAGATGAGACCCGCATGACAGCAAAGATAAAGTTTCTTCTATTTCCAGAATAGCATATCGATTTGGGCTTCCTCCCTTCCCAGATCTAGGGGGTTGCCCTAATCTTTTCCCTTTTTGGAAAGTGTTTCATAATCTTAGAACCATGCACAGGCTTCATCAAAACCCATTCCTGCAATGGATTTACTTCAATTCCTCTCTTTTCCTTTATCAGGTTTGTCATTTGTTTCTTCAGAGTTCATTTCTCTGATATTTCAAGAAGGTCGACCCGTAGTGCACCATTTGGCATGTCCTCCTCCGAGGAACTTGCATTTGTCACATGCCTTTTTCGGTTTTGGGCATTTTGATGCCATGTGGGGTCCTTGACAATTAAAGCACTTTAAAGGTCGAGATCCTTTTTGGATAGCATCTACATCCATGGCATTTGGATCTTTTGCAGGTCTGGATATCCAATTGGCAGTCCCGCGCCGAATGAATCCTAATAACTCCTGTCTTTCTCCGTATTCTTTGACTTTAGCCATGAAGGTGGTGCATTCCTTGTATCGTCCATCTCGTAAGAAAAGGTATTTGACCATATCTTGATTCATGTTCCTTTCCATGATCTGCAAGATACAATCTCTGTTGTATTCGGCTGTTGCCAGATAATTTTCTAACTTGATAAGGTATTGGGCTACCGTCATCTTATCAGTTTGTTTCAGATTCTCGATCTGTCGTCTAGCCCATTCTTTCTCATTGGTTAAGTGGAAATGAAGCTCAATGAGCTTCTTGAATTTGGGCCAATCTGTTTCATCCTCTTTTAGGATTTTATTCAGATGAGCTTGTGCGAATGCTCTGGCATCGCCTTTAGTCATCCGTGACAGTATGGCTTTTACTCCCGCTTCTCCTTTGAGTATGCCAAGATTTTCTTGTCTCCATACTTGGGCTTTCGTCCACCATTCTTCAAACTTTCTTCCTCTGGTTCTATCGTACTCTCCTGGATCTGCTACAATTTTGGTGATTCTCATACCACTACCGCTATGAGATGGTCCAGCCTTTACTTGCTCCTCCATTTCTTCAATATCATCTCGCAGTTTTCTGTTTTCTCGTAAAATCTGTTTCATGGCCCAGCCATGTACATCGAGATACTCTTTAAGATGTATTCCCAATTGGAATAGTTCCTGTTTTGACGACCCTACAAGCACATCTAGTGCGTTGGAAAGGTGTTCGGGAAGTGCCATGCTTATTTAATCAAAAGTGGCAATAGTTGCGTTATCGTCATCCCGATCTGATCTTACTAATTCAGGAACGTGCCAGTCGTTCTTGTTAAACCAACCTCCGCGATATCTCCAATTATCTCCAGAAGCTTTAGTCAGGCTTACTATGCCGAAGCTTATTCCGAAAGGGTTTTCTTTGGTCTTATAGGCGTGTACTACTGCAAGTATGGGTGCGTTGCATTCAACAACAAGCTTTATGATCCAGCAAACAACAAGAGTGCAGATTAAAAAAAGTCCAATAAATGTGGCAAGGATGAGCTCAAACGTTGAGATCATTTAGTAATGTTGACAGTTATGGGGGCGTTGTTGGAGTCCTTCTCCAAAGATCCAACCGTCTGAAGTTGCGTTGGTTGTGGGGACTACTCCAATGAAAGCAGAGTAAGGTGTGCGAAAAGTCCTGCTTCAGTTTCCTACGAAGAGGATTGGGACTTGTGAGTCTGTTGCGTACTTTGCAATCCACTTAAGGAAGTAGATTGTGATGATGTAAAATGTTAAGCTAAAGAGGAGGAGAATGACAATCAATTGCATTCAATATTTGTAAGAGCGAGGTGGGATGTTTCGTAATCCTATCCTACTTCCTCTTTCTATTCCCCTTTTTATCTCCTGCTAGTATTGCCAACGTTGCCTTTTCTTAGGCGGTGGCGGTGCTGCAGGTGCTTCTTCAAACTCATACTCTGACCAGCCTTCCGATCTTCTTCTTTTGGGAAGGTTGAAAGTCCGACTATAGAAATCAGCCTGTACCGTCAAAGCTAAAGCATAAAATCCCCTCTCTTCTTCTGAGGGCAGCTGATGCAGTGGTGACCGATCGGCAACATCTATAATACTCGGACCCGGGCTGCAATCGTTCGGGTCGGGGGTAGGAGGAAGGAGGAGGTCGGGGCTGTCTTCTTCTCTCTCTTCTTTTGTAGGGGTGGATACTATAAGGGGGACGACTATGTCCTCTTCCTTCACGTCTGTGGCTGGCGATGTACTCTCTTCGCAGCCGTTCTCTGATCTCAAGTCTCCATTGATCGTATCTCTCACGATCGAGTCCCGATGGGGGAAGCCAGGTAAAGAACCTTCTAACTCTTGTAAGAAGGCAGTAGCTGGCAAGACGGATCTGTTCCCACCGTCCAGGACCTGTGCGGCCTGTTCTTGCCCTACTCTCGGCTCTGCCCGTTGGCAACCGACAATGAAGGGACGAAGGGAGTGGTGGAACTGGGGGAAGGACACTAGCACTCATTAGTACTGGTCCTGTAGTAGAGAGGGTCACTAGAAAGCGTAAGAGTCTAGTCTAATGAAACAGCAGAACCCGATAGGGAACTTGAACCGGCTCTACTACAACTATCAGCTAAAAGAAATAGAACTACTAACTCGTTCTTTTGAGGAAAGAGTTGAGGTGGCGAAGGCTTAGTAGTCAAGTTCTAGAGAAGACCAAGAGACTAGACTGGGGATCTACCCAGCATTGTCCTTGGGGTTTATATACTACTATACTATTTGTACATGTTTGTCTAACCCTAATACCTGATTAGGTGGAATGCTATGCCTACGCAGTAGGGCTACAACTAAGGTAAGAGTCCATGTTGTAGCTATCCAATAGCGATAAAGGCGTACCATAGCCTCTAGGGCTGAGGGGAACGGAAATGAATAACACGTTTGATACTGTGGGTGGCAGATCAAATGGAAAAGAAGCCACAGCAGCGGTAATGAACTGGGCTGTGTCATAGCCATGCATAGCACAGAAATGAAAAGAATCACGTGGTGATTAAAAGGGCATTGGCTACACGCATTAGAAGATCAAAAGGAACATGGTAATGACCATGTTAAAAGATAGCCAAATGGAGATAGATCTGATCAGGAAGAAGAGCAGAAGATAAGCACGATCAGATTAGTCAGGAAATGATAAGATAAGATCAAGCAAAAAGTATTCGCTAAGTCCGTTGTGATGAAGAGTCTACCAGAGACCGTATACGAGACAGCAAGGATCGTCACATTATCTGAAAGAAAAAAGGTCATGAATTCAAAAGCTGTTCTAAAGAATGTATATCCCCTATACATGCTTTCTGGATTTTCTAGTATGGCTCCCATAGCAGATGCTACAAGTTGCAAGACTATAATACAGTGGCTCAAAAAAGTGTCCCAATATTGGTACATTTTGAAGAGATTGGTAAATTACCAGTGATAGAGACCAAACAAGGCCAAACACCTGCATAAGCAAAGGTAGTACTTACTCTAGGCTTCCTAACCCAACTTGAATCATATGATTTGGTTGTCATGCCATTAAGCTATGCCCATTTTAAAATGACATGTCATTGGGACACTTATTTGAGCATCATGTTGTAATTGATTATTTAGTAAATAACATAAGAATATGACAGCTTCTGATAGATGCTATGCCTTGACCCTGATTGGTGATGTAAATGACATAATTCTGAGATGTATAAATAATACACAACCCACTCAGATAATCAATATCATCATGAAAGCTATTTCTACTTCTCTTAAAGCCAATAT
>JBBPUB010000053.1:0-44260 GCA_038094415.1 Xerocomus alliaceus | reverse complement strand
GACAGATGTCCAAGACAGGTCTGGGACAGGTCAGAGACAGATGTCGGGCTGTCATACTAAGCGAGACACCTGCTCGGAGAAACTAAGAATGAGAATAACTGAAGGAGATCATACGAATTGGGAATACAAGAGACAAGATAAGAGATATCTAGGAGATCGTACCGGAGATCGTACTGGAGATCATGCCAGAGAGTACTGGAGTACCGGAGTTGGAGCGGTATGTGACACATTACCCGAACACCTATCAAACGCCCTAGATGCGCTGGCCGGATCTTCTAAAAATGACTTATCCCAATTGGGGATTCATCTCAAGGAGTATCTAGATATTCATAGCCGGGCTATGGAACAAATCTTATGAGAAAACAAGAAGCTGTGAGAAGACATGGAGGAAATGGAAGAACAAGTCAAATCAGATTCTTCTACCCATGCCGGTGCAAGAATAACCAAAATCATAGCAGATCCAGGAGAGTATGATGGAACCAGAGGAAGAAAGTTCGAAGAATGGTGGACAAAAGCCCAAGTATGGAGACAGGAGAACATTGGTGCACTCCATGGAGAAGCTGGAGTTAAAGCAATATTATCTCAAATGACCAAAGGAGATGCAGAAGCATTTGCAAGAGCCCATCTGAATAAAATCCTAAAAGGGGATAGTACAGATTGGCCGGAGTTCAAAAAGCTCATAGAACTTCATTTCTGTTTAACCAATGAGAAAGAATGGGCTAGATGCCAAATTGAGAATCTGAAACAAACTGACAAAATGACCATCGCTCAGTATCTTGTAAAACTTGAAAATTATCTAGCCACAGCCGAATATAATGGAGATCACATCTTGCAGATCATGAAAAGGAACATGAATCAAGATATGGTCAAATACCTCTTTTTACAAGATGGTCATTATGGTGATTGTACCACATTCATGAAGAAAGTAAAAGAATATGGAGAATGACAGGAACTCTTAGAATTCATTTGACAAGGAACTGTGGAAAGAATCTCTAGACCCTCTTGAGATCCTAATGCCATGGATGTAGATGCAGTCCAAAAGGGGAAAGAATTGCGAAGGCCCCTAAAATGTTTCAATTGCCAAGGATCTCACATAGCATTCAAATGCACTAAACCTAAAAAGGCATGTGAAAAATGTAAATTCCTTGGAGGAGGACATGCCAAATGGTGTGCTACAGGACTCCCCTCACGAAAGATCCAAGAAATGAGTAAAGGAGACTCAGAAGAACCAATTCCCTCAGAAAATAAAGGAAAAGGAAGAGATTGGAGTAAATCCATTGCAGGAATGGGCTTCGAAGAAGCTTGAGCATGGTTCCAAGATTACGAAACCATTTCCAAGAAGGGAAAAGATTAGGGCAACCCCTAAAGTCTGGGAAAGGAGGAAGCCCAAACCAATATGCTATTCTAGAAATAGAAGAAACTTTATCTTTGCTGTCATGTGGGTCTCATCTCGAAGATGAGCTTGGCCAGGACAAAACACTGGTGCTTGATTTGCATATGATCAAAAAAGAGAAAGTTTTCCCAGATGTGGTAGAAATCAGAAGTATGGAAACTTCTATAACCACACCCAAACAAAAACAACACAACGTAAGGACTATGTATCCTAATTTGAAGGAAACAGATCTCAATGATCTTATCCCCGAATCCAAGGAAGAAGAATTTCATTTTCTAAGAACGATTAATCCCCAGAAGGATATAGTTCTACTGATAAAGATTACCCCAAAACTTAACATCTCTTTTTCTAAAACATCTGCCCTCCTAGATTCTGGAGCAAACATAATCTTCATCGATCAAAAATTTGCACAGCATCTTAAATTACCTTTAACCCCTTTAAGACACCCTATAGCAGTGTACAATGCTGATGGTACCCTTAATGCTGTGGGAAGGATAACGCATAATTGTCAGCTTGTTATGGAATATGAAGGTCATCATGAGAAATTGACAGCAGAGGTCACTGATTTGGAAAAGTTTGAATTTATTCTGGGATATGAGTGGTTACAGCGCCACAACCCTGATATAGATTGGACTACCAGATTGGTTAGATTGACGAGATGTCCCCAACACTGTCGAAATCTCCAACAAGGTGATTCCACCCCAAGCAAGTTTTTACAAATGCTTCAAAAGGAACAACTAGACCAAAGCTATTTGGTGTATCATTGGATAAATTCCTTAGAAAGGAAGAACGATCAAAGACAAGCATTGGAATGGGTGCAACCTAAAGAGGTGCCCCCTGAGCAACTAGTACTGAAAGAATATCATGATTATCTCATAGTTTTCTCCAAGAAAGATTCTGAAAGAATGCTCCTACGAAAACCCTAGGATCATGCAATAGATTTGCAGGACAATTTTAAACCTAAGAAAGAAAGAATTATACCCCTATCCATAGATGAACAAAAAGAGGTAACAGTGTTCCTAGATGAACAATTGCAAAAGGGTTATATTCATCCTTCTAAGTCTCCACAAACATCACCTGTTTTCTTCATTCCAAAGAAGGACGGAGAAAAACGAATGGTACAGGATTACCGCTATTTTAATGAAAGAACTATCAAAAACAATTATCCATTACCCCTCATATCACAACTTGTCAATAAACTCAAAGATGCAAAACTCTTTACAAAGATGGATCTCCAATGGGGATACAATAACGTTCGCATCAAAGAGGGAGATGAATGGAAGGCCACTTTCATATGCTTCAGAGGAGCCTATGAACCGTTAGTAATGTATTTTGGTTTATGCAATTCTTCAGCCACCTTCCAAGCAATGATGAATGAAATCTTTGCAGATATGGATGATGTCATGGTTGTCTACATTGATGATCTGCTAATATTTACAAAAACAGATGATCCTAAAGAACATGACAAAATTGTATAAGAAGTGCTCAAACAACTCATGGAGAATGACCTCTTTGTAAAAGCCCCCAAATGCTGCTTTTGTGTCACTGAAGTAGACTTCCTAGGCATGATTGTGGGAAAGAACAGCATTTCTATGGACCCAAAGAAGGTTGAGGCCATAACACAGTGGCCCATTCCCACAAATTTAAAAGAAGTATGAAGTTTCTTGGGATTAGCTAATTTCTATTGAAGATTCATCTCTGATTTCTCACAAGTGGCTAGGCCACTTAATGACTTACTAAAGAAGGAAACCCCCTTTGACTGGGGAACCTCACAACAACAAGCATTTGAAACGTTGAAAAACACATTCATTTTGGCCCCAGTTTTGGCCTACCCAGATATAGATTGCGAATTTTGATTAGAAGCAGATGCGTCAGACTATGCCATGGGAGTTGTGCTCTCAATAAAGAAAGAAGACAAGTGGCATCCTGTCGTTTATGCATCACATAGCATGCAACCTGTCAAATGAAATTATCCTATCTTTGACAAAGAAATGCTTTCTGTAATACAAGCATTGGAGGAGTGGAGACATTATCTCGAAGGAGCCAGACATCCAGTGGAAGTCTGGAATGATCATCAAAACCTCCAATGGTATCAAACCTGGCAAGATCTAAATTGCAGACAAGCAAGATAGGCACAATATTTATCTAGATTTCATATCAAATGGATTTATAAGCCAGGAGCTACCATGGGGAAAGCTGATGCTCTCTCCCAACGGGAAGATCACGCTGTTGGCATTGAAAATGACAATAAAGAAGTATTAGTTATTCCGCCAGAGTAGATTGGATCTATGGAGCAAGTTACTCCAATTCTCATCTCCAATGAAGGCAAATGACTTAATAAATCTATATTCAACGAGCTTTGTAAGCTAATGGAGAAAGATACCATGCATCTTGGCAGAAGACATTTCTTACTCGAAGGAGAAGATGGCTTGTTGCATGATCTGCAAGACCACATATACGTACCAAATTCTGCCCTGATCAAGATGGACATTCTCAGATTGTACCATGATTCTCCCATTGCCAGCCATCCTGGATATAAAAAGACTCTAGAATTAATCTCTAGATTTTATTAGTGGCCTGGTATATCCTCTTTCGTAAAAGAGTATGTGAATCATTGTAAACAATGTCAAAGATTCAAAGAAACAAACAAAGCCCCTAGTGGTCTTCTACAACCACTCCCTATTCCAGAAAGGCCCTGGAGCTATATTTCCGCAGATTTCATAACCAATCTACCTAAATCGAGATCGTTTGACTCTATTCTAACAGTCGTAGATTGATTTTCAAAAGAAGTTGAACTTATTCCGTGCACTAAGCAGTGCAGTGCCCTGGATACAGCACAATTATTCCTTAACCATATATGGAAGCATCATGGTCTTCCATCCTCTATTGTTTCAGATTGCAGACCTCAATTTGCTGTGCAAGTAATGACAGAAATTAACAAAGCATTATCTATTGAAACCAAGCTAAGCACAGCATTTCATCTCCAAACAGATGGACAATTGGAGATTGTTAATAAAGAAGTTCAGAAGTTTTTGAGAATCTTTTGCTCAGAAAAACAAGATCAATGGGCAGATTGGCTTGCCATCACCCAGTTTTCCATTAATTCTAAACAATACGCTTCTACCAAGAAGACCCCCTTTAAAGTAACACATTTGTATCATTCCAGAATGGGAATAGAACTGCCTAAGACGGATAAAGCACCCGCTGCAGTAAGATTTGCTGATGAAATGGCCACCACATTTGATCAAGTACGACAGAATATGAAAGCGGCCCAAGCACATCAGAAGAAGTATGCAGATCAATTGCACAGTAATTCCCCTGGGTATATTGTGGGCCAACAGATGTGGCTATCCACAGAAAATCTTAAACTTACGTGTGCTTCAAAAAAGCTCTCTGAAAGATGGCTTGGTCCATTTACTATTACAAAAATGATGGGAACCAATGCAGTGGAACTAAAGCTTCCCCAATCCATGAGGATACATCTGGTTGTTAATATCTCCTGTATTAAACCTTACAAGGAACACCTAGAAGGTCAGCTAGTTGAACAGCCTGGCCCTGTCAAGGTCATAGAGGACAGAGATAACGAATGGGAAGTCGATTTCATTGTGGACAGCAGATATTGGCAATGCCGACTGGAATATCTGATATACTGGAAAGGATATGATGAAACTGAATGAACTTGGGAGCCACGCTCCAACCTTACTAATGCCAAAGAGGCTATTTCTGACTTCTATCAAAGCCACCCCTTGGCTCCACGAGCCCTTACCATTAATTCTGATCAGTTTCTTTTCCTTTTTCAGAAACATCCTGAAAACATCACTGAGGTTCCAATTTATTGCCTTCCATTTGATCATTTGGACAATGATCTTTAAGAGGGGGGTAGTGTGACGATCCTTGCCATCTTGTATATGGTCTCAGGAAGACTCTTCATTGCAACAGACTTAGCGTATACTTTTTGCTTGATCTTATCTTATCATTTTATGACTAATCTGATCGTGCTTATCTTCTGCTCTTCTTCCCAATCAGATCTATCTCTATTTGGCTATTTCTCACCACAGTCATTACTGTGTTCTTCTAGACTTCTAATGCATGTAGCCAACGCTCTTTTAATCACTGTGTGATTCTTTTTATTTTCATGCTGTGCATGGCTATGGCACAGCCCAGTTCATTACTGCTGCTGTGGCTTCTCTTCCATTTGATCTGCCACCCACAGTATCAAACATGTTAGTCATTTCTGCTTTCCTCAGCCCTAGAGGCTGTGGTATGCCTTTATTGCTATTGGATAGCTACAACATGGACTCTTACCTTAGTTGACGCTCTACTGCATAGGCATAGCATTCTATCTAATTAGGTATTAGGGTTAGACAAACATGTACAAATATTATAGTAGTATATAAACCCCAAGGGTAACACTGGGTAGATTCCCAGTCTAGTCTCTTGGTTTTCACCTGAACTTGACTACTAAGCCTCAAGCCTCTCATTAACTCTCTACTAACCGTGGTGAGTTAGTACCCTTCCCTTTCATTTTAGCTGATAGTTGTAGTAGAGCCAGTTTTCGTTCCCAAAGCAGGTTCAGCCGTTTCACCCTCAGATTTAGCCATTTCAATGCATGGTTATGGCATAGCCCACTTAATTACTGCTGCTGTGGCTTCTCTTTCATTTGATCTGCCACCTGCAGTATCAAACATGTTATTCATTTCTGCTCCCCTTAGCCCTAGAGGCTGTGGTGCGCTCTTTTTGCTATTGGATAGCTACAACATGGATTCTTACCTTAGTTGTAGACTCACAGCATTATACCTAATCAGGTATTAGGGTTAGCAATACATGTACAAACAAGTAGAGTAGTATATAAACCCCAAGGACAACACTGGGTAGATCTCTAGTCTAGTCTCTTGGATTATCACTAGAACTCAACTAATAAATCTTAAGCATCATCAACTCTCTGCTCAACACAGCAAGTTAGTATTTCTTTATCTTTTTAGCTAATAGTTGTAGTAGACCAGTTCAAGTTCACTTCAGATTTTGCTGTTTTATTAAATACCTTAACATTTACCAAAGTTCCAAAACTGTTTTAATGGTATTGTTGTTTTAAAATGGTCATATCTCAACAATCTGTTATGTGAGTAGCCCAAGTCTGCTATTTGGGGATGAAGGGTACAAGGGTGGGCTTAAGCTGAGGTGATCTCAAAGGTACTAGGGACTAGGGGACACAGTGCAGGGACTGCAATGGACTTAAGGTTACATGAATTGCATAGACCAAGAATAAAGAGCTAATGTACAGAACACTAGAGATATAAGTACTATGAAGAAGGTCATAGAACCACATGGAAAGAGAATAACTAAGCCATTACTAAAGAAATAACTGCAGAGTGGTAAGCATTCCAAAGTAATAGTAAGGGAAACAAAAGAGAACAAGGAACTGCAAATGGCTATGCATCCAAAGGAAGAAATGCTACAGAACAAGAAGACACTGATAGAAGAAAGTAATGTTTGTCATAAGAAATGAAGCAGGGAGGTGAGAAGTGAGGAACAGAAAGAACAAAGAGAAAAAAATGACTGTGACGATCCTTGCTGTCTCGTATACAGTCTCTGGTAGACTCTTCATTGCAACAGACTTAGCATATACTTTTTTGCTTGATCTTATCTTATCTTTCATGACTAATCTGATCATACTTATCTTCTGCTCTTCTTCCCGATCAGATCTATCTCCATTTGGCTATTCTTTGACACAGTCATTACCATGTTCCTTCTAGACTTCTAACATATGTAGCCAATGCCCTTTTAATCACCGCATGATTCTTTTCATTTCCGTGCTATGCATGGCTATGGCATAGCCCAGTTCATTACCACTGCTGCAGCTTCTCTTCCATTTGATCTGCCACCTGCAGTATCAAATGTGTTACTCATTTCCACTCCCCTCAGCCCTAGAGGCTATGGTACACCTTTATTGCTATTGGATAGCTACAACATGGACTCTTACCTTAGTCGTCACCCTACTGCATAGGCATAGCATTCTACCTAATCAGCTATTAGGGTTAGACAAACATGTACAAATAGTATAGTAGTATATAAACCCCAAGGATGATGCTGGGTAGATCCCCAGTCTAGTCTCTTGGTGTTTACCTGAATCTAAGAGATTTACTCCTCTAGGACAGGGACATATATCCTAGAGCCCAGCACTCGTCTGAGTTGTCGTTCATACCATCAGACTCAACATTGCTTTTATCTTTTTACTGGGCTTTAGTCTTATCCACTCGAGCTTGCCCCTCTGACTTTGGCCTCATACACTTGAGTCACACCTTTATCTTTTTAGATTTTGTGTTTGTTAGCAGCTTGAACTTAGCTGAAGAAGACGTGAATAGGAGTTCACTAGGCAGATATAGATTCAGCTGTTTCAATGACAATATACATAGAGAATTGTAACAATACCCTCTTTGTACACTAGAACCTCAGATTTCAGTATCTTATTCCCAAGAAGGTCCTCCAAAGATGGCCTCCACCTATGAAACAGAGTAATGCTCAAATAGACAATCATCTCAAATGTGTCCAGGTTTATTACAAGGAGAGCATACTCTTTTAGGGAAAAAGTGAGATCCATGCCCCCAATTCTAATAGAAGGTACACTGGTTTTAAAGGCAGCTATAAGTGTTATGTCTGGGGGCTAGGGTATGGCAGGTTGGGCATTGGTATTGTGAGCAGTTTGCTTTATAGTGACCCCTATCTTTGCACTAAAAGCAAGTAGTGGATAGGGTAGCTGGCAGTGGTTAAGTAGGGGATATTAGGACTTGGGAAGGGGAAAATAAGACTTGTTGGCCATTGGGCAGGATTAAGAGAAATTCCCTATTGGTGGCAATAATGTCTAAGTCCAAAGAGTAGGAGGTAATCTCTAGTGGTCCCTCTAATTCCAGAAAGGTAAAGGGGGCAGTAAAGAATGATGTGGTGGGTGATGTGGACTGGAGAGGGAAGGAGATCTGTTTAACAAGAGTGGGTATCTGTAGGACAGAAGAGGAAGGGGCAGTGATAATAACAGAAGACAAGGGGGTGACATTATTGTTACAGTTATTGATTGGACAATAACTGAATACATAGTGTTATAGATACTGATTACACATTTTTACCATTTAGAGTATAAGCAGTGCTCAACCTGAATATGGTTGATTGTTTATGTTTGTAGATGTTGTTACCACGCTCTGTACAAGCCTTGGAGTTCACTGTTTGTGATTCCCAGTTTCTAACAGTGAACTCCAGGTAATGTGTACTTAGTTTATCTCAATATAATAGTTTCTAACAGTGAACTCCAGCTGTGTGGATTCCAGCTGTTAACAGGTTATGAGCCCTGCACTTTAACTGCACACCATTTACTATTGTGTTGCGCTTCTTTGCCAACAAAAATTTTCCACCTCTTGGACAAACTGTTGAAACTCTTTGCTTCCTCACCCAGTTCACCTACCCTATCTCACTATGTCCTCTGAAAACCACCACCACCACATTTTGCCTCTCAATGGCACCAACTACACCACCTGGAGTGAGGAAATGAAGGCTCTCCTTCGCTCTAAAGGCCTCTGGTGCCTTGTGGATGGCAAGGAACTCTGCTCCACCACCTCTGGACCTGACCAAACTGCTTGGGACATCAAGCAGGACAGGGCTGCTGGGGAACTCATGCTCAACATTGCCCCAGACCAACGAGTCCACATTAGAGCAGACCAGGATGACCCCACTAAGGCCTGGATAGCACTGAAGAAGGCTTTCATGCAGCAGAAGGCCAGCCACCGCTTTGTGGCCTATGATGAGTTTTTCAGCATCCGGAAGCAGCCAGATGAGTCTCTTTCAGCCCTGGCTGCTCAAGTTGAGGAATTCATGACTCGGATACAAGATTTGCGCAGCACAAGCTTCGATATAAAGACTTTGGATGATGAATTGGCCTATATGGCCATGATTCGAGCTCTTGGTCTAGAGTTCTCAGCTTTTACTTCCTCCCTGGCCCTCCTCACAGACCTGGACAAAGACAAGGTCAAAGCGGCCTTCCAAACAGAGGAAATCAATCGTCGACCATGTCCTGATGTTGCGTTATTCACGCCATCAGTCACTTCACTCTCTACCACTGCATCTGGGTGCAGATGCACCCCAAACTCACTCTGCTCATTCTGTGAGAAGCCAGGGCACTGCCAGTGCATTTGCCATGCATTGCAGCATGCAAAGAACAACTACAAGTCCTGGAAGCCAAAGGATAGGAAAGTGGACCAGTCCCAGTCTGCTAAACCAGTCACAGAGACTGCAGAGGTGGTGGAGAAGGCTGGAAATGCAAGTCTTCGTTCCAGTGATCCCACTGATCCCTTTTCACCACTCCAACTTGATGCTGACCATGAATGGAATGCAGACTCAGGGGCCACTTCTCATATGACCCCACATCGCCACTGGCTGCACAATTATGTGCCAAAACACATCCCAATCAAGCTGGCAGACAATACTGTGGTCTATTCAGCTGGGGTTGGCTCTGTAGTATTCCATCCTGTCATTAATGGGAAGAGGTGTAGAGCAGTCGAGTTTACCAATGTCCTGCATGTCCCAGAACTGCACAATAATCTGCTTTCAGTCCTGTATCTAACTCGGAAGTCATTCTTTGTTGTTCATATCAATGCAACACATATGACATTCTCTTGAGCTCCTGGACCACTGCTTTTTGTTGCAACAATCAATAGCAACAATGCAGCATTCCTAGATGGCGAAACTGAGGCAGTTACTGAGTATGCACATCCTGCAACCACTATCCTATTGGATCTGTCTCTCTGGCATCACAGATTTGCACATCACAATGCAATTGATGTCAAATCACTCCATGAGCACAATTTGGTGACTGATATGAAGCCGGATAACAAATCTCTGCCAGATCCCATCTGTGAACCATGTCTTGCAGGCAAGATGCATGCCAATCCATTCCCTAGCTTGCAAACTTGTGCCTCCAGGCCTCTGGAACTCGTGCATTCAGATGTACATGAGGTTCCCTACTGCACATTCTCTGGATTTTGCTACTGGGTCACATTCATTGATGATTACTTGAGATACCACTTTGTTCTGCCAATTCATGCCAAATCAGATGTTTTCAGTGCATTTAAGCAGTTTAAGGCATTTGTAGAGAACCAGACTGAGCACAAAATCAAGACCCTGTGAGATGACAAGGGAGGGGAATATATGAGCAATGCCATGCTCGAATTCACCACTGAATGCAGCATAGAGTGCCAGCACACTGTCCAAGCTCGCCCACAGCAGAATGGGGTTGCAGAGCGCACAAATAGAGTCTTATCTGAGTGCATTACAGCCATGTTGAAGGAATCTGGCCTTGCAATGGCATTCTGGGGTGAAGCACTTGCAGCACTTGTCCATGTGTGGAACAAATGCCCTACTGCAGCTCTGCAAAACACTACTCCATATGAACTCTGGCATGGACAGAAACCTGATGTCTCCCACTTCTGAGTCTGGGGCTGCACTGCCTATGTGCACATCCAAAAGGACAAAAGAGCTGCACTACAACCGCATTATGAGAAATGCGTGTTTATTGGCTATCCTGATGGCTATAAGGGCTGGAAGTTCTATAACCCAATCACAAAGCGCACAATCATCTCAAAACGTGCTGATTTTGATGAAAGGACTACCAATAGTGGCATGACTAACACCACTCCAAGTGTGACGGACAAATCACCAGGAGTGACAGACACTAGACAAAGTGTGACGGACACTACTCCAAGCATGACTGACAAGTCTAATATTCCTTACATTGCATCTTATACTGGAGATGATGAAGATGAGCTCCCCTCAATTCCTGGTGTTCCACATTCTAGAGGGGCACCTGATCCTGATGCAGCACAGGATGCAGAACCCCATACACCTCATCCTGCTCCAATACCTCTAATTGATGATCCAGTCACCCCCCAGCCACTTCTGAGTGCTGAACCAGTCAGACCAGCTAGTCCCATTGGAATTGGAGCTAGAATGCCATGCAGAAATTGCCAGCCACCCAGGAAATGGTGGAAACTCAGTCCTGCACAGCTGATTGATGACTCAGATGATTCTAATGAAGAAGCGGACATGGCTGCTTGTTTCAGTGCCAATACACCGCATCCCAGGTCATATAAGGATGCAATGAAGTGAGATGATGCTCAGGAGTGGACCCAGGCTGCTCTGGATGAATTGGCAGCCCATAACTCGAATGGCACATGGAAACTTGTGCCCAGACCAAAGGATTGACTAGTAATTGGATCCCGCTGGGTATTCACAAAGAAATATCACGCTGATGGCTCATTTGAGCGATATAAAGGCTATCTGGTCGCACAAGGCTTCTTCCAGCACCCTGGATTCAAATATCTCAAGGTCTTTGCCCCCACTGTGTGCTTGCCCACTCTTAGAGTCATTCTGGTGCTTGCAGCAATCCATGATCTCCATCTCTGGTCTGTTGATGTCTCAAATGCATATCTCAATGGTGAAATGGACTGTGATGTGTATATGGAGCAGCCAGAAGGATTTGCAGAGGGAAACCCAAAAGACACTGTCTGCTTGCTCCAGAAAGCACTATATGGCACCAAACAGGGCGGAAATCGCTGGAATCACAAGATGCACACCACTCTTGAGTCCATGGGCTTCACTCAGACATATTCTGATGCTGCTGTGTACATCTATGTGCACAGTGATGTCCAGATCATTCTCCCAGTGTTTGTGGATGATATGACATTTGCATCCAAATCTCTTGATGCCATCAAGCAGGCAATCACTGATCTGTGCAAACACTTCAAATTGTGTGATTTGGGAGCTACCACTGAGATCCTGGGCATCAAGATTGATCGGAATCGATCCAAGTGCTCCCTCACCATCTCCCAGTAGCAGTATTGCATAGACATGCTGTCTAGATTCAATATGAGCAATTGCAAGCCAGTCACCACTCCTATGGAACCTGGTTTGTGTCTGTCACACAATCAGAGCCCTAGAACTGCTGAGGAGCGCACATTCATGTGATCTATTGACTATGGAGGTGCCATTGGATCTCTGCAGTACCTATCCTGCACAACTTGCCCAGATATTGCATTTGCTGTTGGCCAACTTGCATCTTTCACATCAGAACCAGGTGTTGTGCATTGGAATGCAATTAAACACCTATTCCACTATATCAAGGGCACTATAGGCTATGGGATCACTTATTCTCCAGATCCATCAGTCTCTGAACCATTCAGGATCTTTTCTGATGCCAACCATGGTGGATGCAAGGATTCTGGTCGCTCCACAGGTGCATATGTGGTCAAGATTGGTACTGGTGTTGTCTCCTGGATGTCAAAGTGCCAGCCTATTGTTGCTCTGTCCACAACTGAAGCAGAGTATGTTGCTGCATGTGAGGCAGGCAAGGAAATAGTCTGGATGCGCAAACTAATGCAGGAGCTCGGATTTGGAGTTAATGGAGCATCAACACTGCATATGGACAATTAGTCCATAATTCAGGTTGCAAAGCATTCAGAGCATCATGGGAGAATGAAGCACTTGGATTTGCGCTGGTACTGGCTGCAAGATGTTGTGGATAAGGGCATCATTTCACCCTCTTTTATTCCAACAGCAGAGATGCCTGCTAATCTGTTAACAAAGGCATTACCTCGAGTTAAGGTAGAGCAATTCTGTAGAATGCTTGGACTTGACAGAGTTAGTTAATTAGGAGAAATGTGGAATCAGAGGGGAGTGTTACAGTTATTGATTGGACAATGACTGAATACATAGTGTTATAGATACTGATTACGCATTTTTACCATTTAGAGTATAAGCAGTGCTCAACCTGAATATGATTGATTGTTTATGTTTGTAGATGTTGTTAGCATGCTCTGTATAAGCCTTGGAGTTCACTGTTTGTGATTCCCAGTTTCTAACAGTGAACTCCAGCTGTGTGGATTCCAGCTGTTAACAATTAAGGATGAAAGAATCTATGGTAAGTGAAGTAATGTAGTGGTCTCATTCCTGCAGTGTAAGTGAAAGGTAAATTCATCTGAAGGTAGGGAATATAAGGTCAGATGCAAGCATAGAAATGTAAGTATCAAAACCAAAGAGGTGTAAGATAGAAAGGTTGTATATGGAAAGTTTGTTAATAGTTAGACATAGAGGTATGCCAAATATAGAAAAAAGATTAGATGGAGTGCAACAATGGTGGTAATATTGTACATGGGCAGCTTTATGAAATAGGTGCACCAACTCCTAGATGACTTCATCATTCTGATAGAGGGGGAGTTTCTCAACAGTATGGAGGAGTTGGGGGTCTGTGAGGATGGTGCTGTAGAGGATAAACATGGCTGAAGTGGGCAAGAAGGAGGGCTGCATATGTGAGTATCTGAGACATGCATATCCAGACAGTGATGAAAAGATAAATAATATGGGCAAAAGCATTTGTGAGAATAGTGTAAACAATGGGGTTGATGGGCATTTACTGCTAAAGTAGAAGTGTAGTGGCCCAGTAAATAGTAACAGCTACAGTAGTAAGAAGAATAAGACAGAGAAGAATGATGAAGGCAATGAGCTGGTAGTCAATGCAGTCCATGCTGGGTCCTGGTTATCACAGTTGATTGTGGCATTTATAATCTGTTAAAATGGAGGCAATGTGACAGAGATTAACTTCAGATTCTCAAGTATTTTCTGAGGGGGTGTAGCCTTTTCATTTAATCAGGTATCAATAGTGACTGGGGGTGCCCTTGTGTGCTAGAATGGCTTTGACTTTATACTCTTTTTCATCATCTATAATTTTTGAAGGGAGGTTTAGAAATGATGGACCATGAGCTTTCATTTATTTGAACAAGAAGAGGAGAGAAGCATGGAATGTATTGTGAATTCTCCATAACTTAGAGAGTTTAAGCCAGTAAACTAGTAGTGAAAGGACTTGGGTGACTTCAAAGGGGCCCACTTGTTTGGACAAGAGTTTCCTAGAGAGAAATGGGATGTGGAAATGAATAGCCTCCAGCCAGACCTTGTCTCCCACTTTTCAAGGGTGGAATTTGCATGTAGTGTGTTGGGTTATCACCCTTCTGGTGGATTTGTATGCAGCAAGAGCTTTATCTCTTATTTTGGTCAGAGTTTCCATCCAGAAGGAGAGTGCAGGAATGAAGGTCTTGGTGAGAGCAAGGAATGCATGTGGTTCATAGTGTGACAATCCTTGCCATCTCATATACAGTCTCTGATAGACTCTTCATTGCAATGAGCTTAGCATATACTTTTTTGTTGATTTTATCTTATCTTTTTCATCTTATCCAATTGTGCTTATCTTCTGCTCTTCTTCCCAATTAGATCTAAATCCATTTGGCTATTCTTTACCATGGTAATGACCATGTTCTTCTAATCTTCTAATATATATAGCCAATGCCCTTTTAATCACTGTGTGATTCTTTTTATTTCCATGCTGTGCATGGCTATGGTACAGTCCACTTAATTACCACTGCTGCAGTTGCTCTTCCATTTGATCTGCCACCTGCAGTATCAAACAGGTTATTCATTTCTGCTTCCCTCAGCCCTAGAGGCTGTGGTGTGCTCTCTTTGCTATTGGATAGCTACAACATGAACTCTTACCTTAGTTGCATAATGCACAGCATATATCCTAAATAGGTATTAGGGTTAGCAATACATGTACAAACAGTAGAGTAGTATATAAACCCTAAGGATAATGCTGGGTAGATCCCTAGTCTAGTCTTTTGGATTATTACCAGAACTTGACTTCTAAGCCTTAAAGCACTCCTCAAACTCTCTGCTCAACACAGCAAGTTAGTACCTTTATATCTTTTTAGCTGATAGTTGTAGTAGACCAGTTCAAGTTCCTCTCAGGTTCTGCCATTTCACATAGCCTATTATTAAGCTGAATGGGAATTTCTGAGTGGACAAATGAGGGCAAGAGTTGTGCTGAAATTCAGTGGTGGTGAGGAATTTGGCCCATTTATGGGGGTTGTTTCCATAAAAAATTCAGAGGTATGGTGGCTCAAAAAAGTGTTCCAATGTTGGGCCATTTTGGACAAATGAATCAATTGCCAAAGATATGGGACAAACAAGATCAAACACTTGCAGGGTCAAAAATAGTACTTGCTCTTGGCATTCTAACACCACTTACATCATGTCATTTGGTTGTTATGGCACTAAGATATAGCCATTTTAAACTGACATATTATTGGAACACTTATTTGAGCATCATTTTAAATCTAGACTTTTAGTATTTAGTGGGCCCTTCTTTGGCCCTTATCACTGCCTCTAACCTTCTAGGTATACTTTCAATCAATCTTTGACACTTCTCAACCTCAATCTTACCCCACTCCACCACAATTCTCTCCCAAAGCTCCCATACTCCTTTTAATGGTCTTGGATAGCTGTTGAGCTTTTTTTTAAAGATTTGCTAGAGATGCTCAATAGGACTAAGGTCTGAAGACTGAGCTGGCCAATCCAGAAGCTTGATCCTATGGGAGTCAAGCCAATTCTGAGCTCTTTTTGAGGAGTGCTTGGAGTTATTATTCTGCTAAAGATTATGCTCTCCTCAGAAATCCCAGAACTATTCATGCTGGGAAGCAGAGTGTTCTTCAAAATGGAGACATATTGCTCAGCATTCATCTTATCCTCTATCTCTGCCAGAATCCCCACACCATTCCAACCCATACATTCCCAAACCAACAAGGAACCTCCTTTAACATTTACTGTCTCTTGAACCTCCTTATCCTACAAAGGCTCACCTGCCACTTTTCACACATACTTTCTCCCATCTGACCCAATCCTATTGATCTTTGTCTCATCTGATCAAATGACTCTAGTCTAGTCCTCCACAGGCCAGTTTTGGTACTTGAGAGCAAAAGTAAGGCTTTGTTTTTTATGCTTGAGTGACAAGTAAGGCTTTTTTTTCTTAATCACAGCCTTGAGAGAAGCAGACTTGAGCACATTATGAACACTCTAGGAGGAGATGGGGGAGGGAAGGGCAGAATTAATGAGATGGATAGCCTGGACAGCATTTTTAGCCTTCCCAGTGGTAATACTAAAGACAATTCTCCTTTTATCAGTAGGGGAAAGCTTAGAAGGATGTCCTAGCTTGATGTTTTCCTTATCTGGAAGGAATTTCTTAATGACCCTGGCCACAGTAGAATTTTTTAGGCCAGTCTGAGAGGAAATATTATGAATAGAGAGGCCAGATTCAGTGAGGGAGAGAATATTGGCTTTAGTAGAGATAGAAATGGATTTCATGGTGATAATGAAGTAGCTGAATAGCACATTATCTTTATATATCTCATATTTACATAAGTAAGCAGGGTCAAGGCATAGCATCCATTAGAAGCTGTTAAAGTTTTATGTTATTTACCAAATTATAAATGACAGCATGATGCTCAAATAAGTGGTCTGAGGAAGATTTTTCTGGGCCAGCTAGGTGGAAATGGTGATCTTGTTGAGACTCTCTTCAAGATGATCCTATGGGAGCAGAAGGAATTTCATTCTTTAGTTAACTTAGAGATTCCACTTCCATAGCCAAGACATTCTAAGAATTACCTGCTTTTTGCCAAGTCCAAGGACAAGTAGGTCAACATTGTCATGGAAGTCTTCATGAATGAGTTCAGTCTTAAGCTTCATCTTGATAGTGCCATGATGGTTCTCAGTTCCATCCATGTTTCAAGCAAGTATGGATTCATTAAGAGCACAAACACCAAGGTGCAAAGGGATTAGGGATCTGTCAATAAAATTGCCAGTGGCCCCACTGTTAATAAGGGTGATGGCTTCAACAGTTTCAGACTGGACCTGAAGATAAATGGGGATTCTGATTGTTCTGTAACTAGGCAGTTCTACTAGTACATAGGAGGGGGACATTAATGCACCCTGTTAAAATTAGTCACTCTGATTCTTCAAAAGAAAGTCCAAGGGAGCAGAGGGTCAGAGTGGAGTAGTGGAGTGGAGGGGTGAGTCTTAGTGCAGGACTTATGTGTCACGCCTTGCATAGGTTAAACTTTTTAGAGAAGGAAAGTAAGGGTAAGGAGGGAGACAACTGGAGTTATCCAAGTCAATATTCAGACTAAGGAGTGTACAATGAAGTAACTATAATATTTATACTATTAGAGTTGTATTGCATTACTAACAGAGTAGCTGCAAAATGGAATGATAAGTAAGATGGAAAGGAGAAACTCAGAGCTATGCACTAGAGATATAATATGCCAAACTACACATCTAAGAATAAAGATTAACAAAATGGACAGGCACAATCAATTAGAGAACAAGAATTAACATAAAAGGAAATGTCATGTGGGTCTGAATGTCCTATATGCATGAATGGAGGAGATCACTTTGGAGGAGTCAAGAAGTTGAATGTAGAGTTTTGGAGTAGGAACAGCATATGACACATCCTCTCCTTCTAAAAAGACAACATGGAGAGTTGTTCATCAGGGGAGTTCTCATAACACACTTGAAGGACTTGAAGGTTCTTGTCCTTATTCTTCCCCTGGATTTGGAGTTGTTGGACAAATGTCTGTAAAGTGGAGAGGGTGGAAGCTTGAGGGGGTGTGAGTGCTGGTGTTGGGGTGGCAACTGGAACAGTAGGAGCCAAGAAAGTCTGGGGTGGGGCAGTGGAGGTGGTAGCAATGGTCTGATTCTGGGAAGTACAAGAATATGAGTGACACTGAGTGGCATTATAACCAGTGTGCCTGCAATAGAAACAGTATCCTTCTTGGATGCACTTGGCCTATTCCTGAGAAGTGAGCTTGGTGGGTTGAATGGCATCAACATCCATGGCATTGGGGTCTCTAGAAGTTCTAGGGAGGAAAGGGGCAGTTTTGCCCTTTTTCAGAGCATTGATTTGTGCCTGCTAGATGTGAAAGGTCTTTGCTTTATTAAGCCAGTCCCTGATGAGGGTGGGAACTTTGTTCATGGATAGGATCATGATGGTGATCCTCTAGTCAAGGTCTAGGAAGGAGTCTATGAGCATTGCATGGTCAGAGATCCTAGCTTTTGTGGTGAGATTCTGAAATTCAGTAATGTACTGCTGAAAACTGTCATCCACTTCTCCATTGGGCTTGTAAGTGGACTTCTGTACTAGTTTAGATAGAGCAAGGCAGGCAGTGGCTTTGGTGTTGAAGGGGAAGAAGGTGGTCTCAAAGTTCTGAATGAACTTATTAAAAGTCTTTTCAGAGGCAGCAGTGGTGGTGTTGGCTAACTTATCATACCACATCTCAGAGAAGGGGATTGCTCATTCCTTACTGAGCTTGTTGAGTGTGGTCATAACCTTGGTGTTGTCATTGGCAAACAGTATGGAGTTGATGGAAAAATAGGCCTTTATAGCTTTAATTTAACTTGTGGCATTGTTAGGATTGCCCAAGAAGTCAGTAGGGAGGACTGCCTTTAGTTCAGTGGTATGGATAGATATAGGAGTAACTGAAGATGAGGTCCAAGTTGGGAACAATGGGATTTGTGGGTGCAAAGGTACAAGGGAGGTTCTGGGTCTGGAGTGTGATGGAATTCCTATGGAGGTAACATGGAGAGATCCAGGGAGTCATCTAGATCTGGAGGCAGGGGATGCTGGGGGTGTGGATTCAGAGTTAGAGTCAGAGTCAAAGAGTCCATGGGCACAATGGAGAGGTCTCTAAGATATGGTGGCTCAGTGGAGGTGTGTCCAACTCTTAGAGAAGAGGGATATAGGGTGATTCTTGGTTTTTTATTACACAAGTAGCTCAAGTTTGCTACTTGGGGACAAAGGGTACAAGGGTGGGCTTAAGCTGATATAATCTTGAAGGTGCTGGGGACTAGGGGGCATAGTGCAGGAACTACAGCAGACTCAAGGTTATGTGGATTGCATAAACCAAGAATAGAGAGCTAATGTACAGGGCACTGGAGGTATAAGTACTATGAAAGAAGGTTATAGAACCACATGAAAAGAGGATAACTAAGCCATTACTAAAGAAATGACTGCAGAGTGGTAAGCATCCCAAAGTAATGGTAAGAAAAACAAAAGAAAACAAGAAACTGTGGACAGCTATATGTCCAAAGAAAGAAATGCTGCAAAACAAGAAGACACTAGTAGAAGGAAGTAACATTCGTCATAAAAAATGAAAAAGGGAGGTAAGAAGTGAGGAATAGAAAGGACAAAGAGAAAAAGATAATAGTGTACATAAAGAATTGTAACACAATCCATGTATCAAATCATATGATCCAAGGGTCAGTTTATAGCCAAGAGTTTGTATCTTATTTGGTCCTATCAAAGCTAAGTGAAATTCCCATATATGATTGCAGGGTGCTTTACATCCTGCATTAGAGTTAGTTATTGAAACAGTTTTTGGAAGTTACTGTACTTCAGTTTAAATATTAAATTAGTTTCCTCCTCACACTTCCAACTTTGAGCTCTGCACTCATCTGACCTCTGACTCTAAGAATAACAAGTACAAGGGTATGACACATAAGTTCTGTGCCAAATGTCCTCACCCCCTTCATTCTGCCCATTCTCTCCTCACACTCCCATTTCAACTCTGTTCTGGATATTGTTAGACTTGTCTGGAGAACCCAGACTTGACAAATATAACCATTTTAAAACAGTAATGTTATGGAAAGAGTTTTTGCACTTTTGTATTTACAAGATTATTTAGATATTATTAGTACTTGATATAGCCTCCTTTTGCTTTGAGCACTACTTAAATCCTTTTAGACATGCTTTCAATTAGTTTTTCACACTCCTCAACTGGTATTTCCTCCCACTCCTCTTTAACCCTTTCCTACAACTCATGAATTCCACTAGAAGGGTTTTTATACCCTGCAAGCCTTTTTTTGAGATACCTCCAGAGGTGCTCAATAGGGTTTAGGTCAGAAGACTATGCAGGCCAGACCATAGTTCTAAATTCCTACTTCTCTAACCACTTCTTGACCCTTTTGCAGGTATGCTTAGAGTTATTATTCTACTGAAAAATGATGTTAGAAGAATTGAAACTATAATACTTCAGAGTTTGCTGAAGTTCATTCTTCAAAATCTGAAGATAAAGGTCCCCATCCATCCTACCATCAATCTTGATGGCAAGTCCCACCTCCTCCCAAGTTATACAGCCCCACATCATCAAGAAACCACCATCAAACTTGAGGGTTCCTTGTACCAGCCTATTACTAAGTCCCTCACCTGTCTTTTTCCATACCCATCTGACTCTAGATGATTAATTTTGGTCTCATCTGACCATATCACCTTTTTTCAATCCTTCAGAGTCCAATCCTTGTAAGCATAAGCAAAGTCCAAATAAGTCTTGTAATGTCTAGCAGAGAGAATGGGATGTTTTGACTTGACCATAGCCTTTATACCAGACTTTTTCAAGTGAAGACAGACTGTACTGGTAGAGAGGGGTTGGTTTATGATGTTGGTGAGGGCTTTGGTCACTTGAACAGCATTTTCAGCTTTGCCAAAGATAATAAGGTGTTGGGCATGGCAAATGTTAATAGAAGAAAGCTTGCAGGGATGACCTTCCATAGCTTTGGAAAGGGTAGAACAACTCTTGAAGGGAAGTTTGGATATAGTAGAAGGGCTGACACCAGTTTGCTTGGCAATGGCTTTACCAGATTGGCCAGCATTAAGCAGAAAAAGGATAGAATTTTATTGGATAAGAGAGAGGGATCTTGTCAAGTCCAGGTTCTCTGGACAAGTCCAATGATGTCTGAAACAGAGTTGCAATGGGAGGATGAGGAAAGAATGGGTGGAATGAAAGGGGTGAGGATGTTTGGCACAGGACTTATGTGTTACATCCTTATACTTGTTATCCTCAGAGTCAGAGGTTAGATGAGTGCAGAGCTCAAGGTTGGAAGTGTGAGGAGGAGACTAATTCAATATTTAAACTGAAGTATGTACAAGTTGGAGTACCATATTTATACTATGGAGTCTGGGTGGATTAGTAACAGAATGTAATAGGTTGTCAAAGATAAAACAGATGAATAATGATATATCAAAGTTGGAGACAGGTTAAGGACATGCCCAAGACAGGTTGAAGACAGGTCAGAGACAGATGTCCAAGACAGGTCCAGAACAGGTTGGAGACAGATGTTGGGCTATCATACTAAGTGAAACACCTGCTCAGAGAAACTAAGAATGAGACTAACTGAAGGAGATCATATGAATTGGGAATACAAGAGATGAGATAAGGAATATCTAGAAGATTGTACTAGAGATTGTACTGGAGAGTACTGGAGTACCAGAGTTGGAGTGGTATATGACAGTATTCCCCCCTTAGGCCTGAACTCCTAAAGGCTATTAGCTGGTAGACAATACAGAGTAGCAGAGCCTGAATTTAATTGTGCCTCAATTTATAAGTCTGGTTAGCCCATGGTCACACCTTAACTTCAAACCAACACCATGTTTGGAACCCAACAACCATACCCCAACATCAAGGAGTGGAATGATGCCTGTCTTGCAGAGTGTAAGGATGACAATGACTTGTTGTGGAACACAAAGGTGGTGGAGTGGAGATGAAGGATGAAGGTGAGAAAGAAAGAGGAGGCATGGAGGAAGGCAGAGGAGGAGGCAAGAAAGAGGGCAGAGGTGGCAGCATTGGAGGCACAGAGGGCAGAGCAGGCACAGAAGGCTGTAGAGAAGGCTGTGAAAAAAAGTAAGTACTGCCCCCATAGGAATCAACCAGGACTGATCAACCACAGGTGGCAGAGGTAACCACTTAGCAGAGCTGGAGTAAGGAAAAGGCATAGGCATAGAGTGGACCTCCCACATGCCAGAGGTGCAATAAGCACAGACTCAAGTGTTAGCTTAGACCAGGCAAGTCAACCTTATGCATAAAGTGGCATAAGGCAAAGGCAAAGTGCAAGCAGTCCAGAAAGGAGAAACTGGAGCAGTGAAGAAAAAGGGCCATTATGAAAGTAGAGAGGTTAGCAAAGAGGGCAAGAATAGAGGGGAGTAATACAGTAGCCTAGCCTAGTGGCTCAGGAGGTTTAGCTCCAGAGTGTATGAAGGCCCTCTAGGGCATTTCAGAGTTGATCAAAGGACTCCAGGAGGCAGTCAGGTCATAAACAAGATGGCAGATCCATCAAATGCAGATAGTGAAGGAGCTGGTGCAGCTAAAGGTGGAGGAGGTGTATGGGTCAGACATGGACATGGACACAGACATGGAGGTAAAGAGTGAAGCAGAGGAAGAGGTGGCAACAGAGCTGGTGGAGTTGGGGGTGGAGAAGAAGAAGGCAATAAGAAGGGAGTTTGTGGAGAAGGAGTCAGGGAGCAAGTATGAGTTGAAGGTGTAGTGTAGGTAGAAGGACATTATAGGTAACTGTAATGAACAAGTATTGGCCATATGGAGTGGGATCAGAATGGAGCAATCAAGTGAAGGAAGGTCCAGGCTTGTTTAGGTACCATAAATGAAAGTCATCAATGAGTTCAGAGGCATGTCTGAGCTCTGTGGCTAGGAGCCAGGAGGTCTCATCTTCAGTACCTTTATAGCCAAACCAGCATATCAAGTACACCAACTTGCAATTTCTTTGCCTACAGTTAATCTTTAAATTAAGAATTTCCACTATTTCATACTCTGATTTGTCTTCAATCTCAACCAGAGATGGCAGAGCCTGAGACCAGTTTGGAATTGTGTTTGGAACTGAGGGTTCTAATTGAAATACATGAAAGACCAGATGTATGAACTTCATGGTAACTGGGAGTCAGAGTGTGAAGGAGTGCATACTAGCTTGGACAATAATGGTGTAAGATTCTAGGTTTTTCTCTGATAATTTTTTAGAGAGGCATGTGGATTGGAAGTACTTAGCCTTAACAAAAACCTGGTCACCAACCTTAAAGTCCAGTGCCAGAGTTTGCTTGGCATTAGCAAGACCTTGATATTATTTCTAAGTGGCAGCAATCTCCTTATGAAGGTAGAAATGAAGGGAGTCAAGGTCAATGGAGTATTCTCATGCTCTGATGGAGATGAGTTCTCTCTCCAGATGTACTGTCAAGTTCAAATGGTAGCCCTTGTTAGTGAAGAAGAAAGAAACTCTGGTGGTTGCATTTAGAGCATTGTTATATGCAAACTCCACTAAAGGAAGGAGTTCGAACCAGTTGTCCTATTGATAATTGCAATACATTCAAAGATACTGTTTCAGGGTCTGGTTTATATACTCTGTTTAACCATCTCTCTCCAGATAATAACTGGAGGTGAAGTGGAGCCAGATGTTGAGGGCTTTCCCAAGTGAGCAGAAGAAGTGAGAGATGAACTCCAAACCTCAATTGGAGGTAATGTGAGAGGGAACTCCATGCTTGAAAAAAACATGAAGAAGAAAGAGTTTTGCAAGCTCTGGAGACATTACCTTATCATTGGTTGGAATAAATATACATTGCTTGAAAAGGCAATCGACAATGACTAGGATGGTGGTGTGTCTGGAGAATGTGGGAAGTTGTTTGATAAAGTCCATAGATATGGAATTCCATGGCTTTTCAGAAATTGGAAGCTATTTTAGAAGTCCATAGGACTTATGTCTAGGGACCTTGGCTTGAGCACAGGCTGTGCAAGAAGAGACATACTCAATAAATGTCTGGATGTCTAACCAGGTATATTCCCAATAGATTAGCTCCAAAGTGCAATTTTGTTCAAAATGTCTGGATAGCAGATGATCATGCTTGTTATGATCTACTATATCTTTCACCATGTTTTTCTCCTTCTCATCACCATTCTACAGTTTACCCCACCTTACTTCATCTCTTATTATGAATGCCCATTCCTCTTGGTAGTGTCTGCTCATTCCACAGCACTTCTTTCTTTATCTTCTTGATCTTGTTACCACTATCTCGGAATGCTTATCTCTCCACAGTTGCTTCTTTCACAACGGCTGAGTATCCCCACCTTCCATCATATTTCATATGATTCTATCATAGTACTTATATTCCATGCCCTATACAGTAGTCTTTATTCTTAGTCTATGCAATTATACGTAACCTAGAGTCCACTGCAGTCCCTACACCATGTCCCTTAGCTCTTAGTCACTTTGAGTCTTCCAAGCACCCAGCTCACCCTCATACCCTTCATCCCAGTAGTAGACTCAGGCTACTCATGTAACAAAAGACCAAGAATCTTCCTATGTCCCTCTTATCTAAGAGTTGGATGCACCCCACTGAATCACCATAGCTCATTGACCCTCCTGTCACATCCCTAGATTCATCAGTGCCCATTCTGACTCTGAGTCAGAATCCACACCCCCAGCATTCCCAGCTATTAGACCCAGATGATTTTCTGGTCTTCCCTCCACCATCTCCATAGGAATCCCATCATACCCAGGCACTAGCACCCCCCTAGCACCTTTGTATTCACTAACCCCACTATTCCCCACTTACACCCCATTCCAAGTTACTCCCATGTCCACCTATACCACTGAGCTTAAGGCAGCCCTCCCTGCCAACTTCTCTGGCAAACAAGATGATGCCACTTGTTGGATCAAAGCCATGAAGGCCTACTTTTCCATTAATTCTGCCCTCTATACAAGTGATGAGATCAAGATCATGACCACTCTGAACAAGCTCAGCAAGGGTTGAGCTGTTCCCTTCTCTGAGTTGTGGTACAATAAACTCGCTGACCCTGCCACTGCTGCCATAGAAAAGACCTTCGATAAATTCATAGAAAACTTTGAAGGAACCTTTTTCCCCTTTGATACCAAAGCCACTGCTTGTCTTGCACTATCCAAACTAGTCCAAAAGTCTTTCTGCAAACTAAGTGAAGAGATAGATGACTGCTTCCAGAAGTATATCACCGAGTTTCAGAATCTAGCTACTCAAGCTGGAATCACTGACTATGCTATGCTCATTGATGTCTTCTCTTTAGGCATAGATTAGAGGATCATTATCATGATCCTCTCCATGAACAAAGTCCCTGTTTTCATCACTGATTGGCTAGACAAAGCCAAAACCTTCCATACCCAGATAGCCCACATCAAGGCTTTGAAAAAGGGCAAACCTGCCCCTTCTCTCCCTAGAAATCCCAAAGACCCAAATGCCATGGACATTGACACAGTCCAACTCACCAAGTTAACCTCTTAGGAATGAGCCAAGTGCATCCAAGAAGGATGCTGCTTCCATTGCTGACACACTGGCCACAATGCCACCAAATGTCGCACATACCCCCATAACTCCTCTAGCCAAACCATCACAGCTGCCCCCACTACTGCCCCACTAACCCCATCCAGTTCCACCATCACAACTCCCATACCCCCTCAAACTCCTACTCTCTCTGTGTTACAGACATTTGTTCAACAACTTCAGATCCAGGGGAAGAACAAGGATGAGATCCTCCAAGTTCTTCAAGCCTGTTATGAAGATTCCCCTGACAAGCAACCTTTCACAATGTCTTTTTAGAAGGAGAGGGTGTGTTAATGTCTCCCTCCCATGTACTTGTAGGACTACCTAGCTACCAAACAATTTGAATCCCCATTCATCTCTAAGTACAGTCTGAAACCGTTGAAACCATCGCATTAATCAATAGCAGAGCCACTGGTAACTTCATTAACAAATCTCTGGTTCCTCACCTAAACCTAGGGGTATGTGCCCTCTCTGAATCCATCAAAGCTTGAAACATTAATGGAACAGAAAACCACCATGGCACTATTAGAGCAAAGCTCAAGACAGAACTTATCCACAAAGATTTCTCTGACAACATAGACCTGCTTATCTTGAAACTTGGCAAGAAATAGGTGATCCTTGGGATGCCTTGGCTGTGGAAGTGGAACCCCCAGGTCAACTAGGGGACAAAAACCCTTCTGCTCCCACAGGATTACCTCAAAGAAAGTCTCAATAAGGTTACAATCTCAACCCAGCTCACTTAGGACAACCTCCCCCAGACTACCCCACTCCCAGACTGGTGCAAGGAATACAAGGACATATTCTCAGAAAACACGTTCAATATCTTGCCCCCTCATCATCCCTATAATCACACCATTGACCTCAAACCCTCCTTCCTTCCCAAAATTGCCAAAGTATACCCATTAAACCCAAAAGAGAAAGACACTTGTAGTACCTTTATCGATGAAAATCTCAAGACAGATTGTATCCTCCCCTCAAAGTTCCCACAAGCTTCCCCATTCTTC
Organism: Xerocomus alliaceus; assembly: GCA_038094415.1. Lineage (NCBI taxonomy): Eukaryota > Fungi > Basidiomycota > Agaricomycetes > Boletales > Boletaceae > Xerocomus > Xerocomus alliaceus. Next base: position 17,826 of record JBBPUB010000053.1, on the reverse strand, counting down.
TTTATTCTCAAAAAGGACTGCACACTATGACCATGTCAGGACTACTGATATCTTAACTCCTATACCATTCATAATGCCTACCCCTTGCCACTTATCTCTGACCTTGTTGACAACATGAAAGAATCCACCTTATTCACTAAGCTGGACATACGATGGGGATATAACAACATTTGCATCTGAGAGGAGGACCAATGGAAAGCCATGTTTATCACTCCCCTTGGACTTTATGAATCTATGGTCATGTTCTTTGGATTCTGCAATGCCCCACCCATGTTTCAAGCATTCATAAATCATATCTTTGTGGACCTTTTGATAGAGGGATGGCTTAAAATTTATATGGACAATATCAGCATCCACACCAGGGATGACCTCAAGTTACACCACCAACACACCAAACAGGTCTTCGATTGCCTTTGGAAACACAAGCTATCTTTGAAGTTGTCAAAGTGCTTTTTCAACACCCCCATTATGGAGTATCTTGGGATGATTATTGGACAGGGAAAACTCATAATGGACCTGGTCAAGCTCAATGCCATAAGAGATTGGCAACCACCCTCATCAGTCAAATGAATTCGCAGCTTCCTTGGGTTTGCTAACTTCTATTGAAAGTTTATCCCTAACTTTTCAAACATCGTATTCCCACTTACCCTCCTAACTCAAAAGGACAAACCATGGAAATGGACACCTCAGCAGCAGACTGCATTTGAGATCCTTAAATATACTTTCACATCTGCACCAGTTCTTACACTCCCTGACTCCAGCAAACTATTCTCTATAATGACCGATGCCTCTTTTCTTGTGGCAGAAGCCGTATTACTTCAAAAGAACATAAATGAAAATGATCACCCTTGTGCCCATTTCTCCAAAATCTTCTCCTCAGCTAAACAAAACTATGACATATATGACAGAGAACTACTTGCCATCATCCTTGCATTGGTGGAATGGAAATAATACCTCTCAGGATCTGCTCACCCAGTCACTATCATCACTAATCACAAAAACCTATCCTACATCAGGGACCCTTGAAAACTCTCTTAACGCCAAGCATGTTGGTCCCTCTTTCTATAAGATTTTGATCTGGTATGGCAGGTTACTCCAGGAACTAAGATGGGTCCAGCGGATGCATTGTCTCAATGATTCTCTCTTGACACATCCACCGACAATATAGACTCCTCCATAATCCCAGAACCCATCATTATTCAAGTGCTCAACACAGCTCTTCTCCACAAGATCCAAAGCTCCTTCACTGTCAACTCCTTAGTTTTTAGAGCACTCAGAGCACTACAACTAGGCTCCCCACTGTTTCTTAGATTAGCCATATCAGACTGGAAGTTCGACAATGGCCACCTCTTTTACAGAAACAGACTATACGTTCCCCCAGATCACAGATTATCTCTACTCCACACATTTTACTCAGCACCAACCATAGGTCATGCTGGCCAATTTCACACCAAGGCTCTACTGGAATGGGACTTTTGGTGGCTGGGTCTCACCACCTTTGTCAAAAACTTCATTAATGGCTGTCCCACCTGTCAAACTTCCAAGGCCAACACTCACCCCATAGCCCCCCCTCTGACACCAATCCCTTCCATCATTACTCTCCCATTCAAGCAACTGTTGGTAGACCTAATCACCAACTTACCCTTCTTGGAAGGCTTCAACTCTATCATGGTTGTGGTCGACCATGGGCTTACAAAGGGGGTAATTCTCACTCCTTGCCATAAAACCATCAATGCATTAGGGATAGCTCACCTTTTCCATAACCATGTATTTAAACAATTTGGAATACAGGACTCCATCATCTCTAACCAGAGACCACAGTTTGCTTTGGCCCTGGCTTGAGAACTAGCCAGACTACTCCACTATGATATTAAACTGTCCACTGCCTATCACCCACAGACTGACAGTCAGATCAAAAGAACCAACCAGGAACTGGAAACATATTTGAGGATCTTCTGCAGAAACAACCCACATGATTGGGCCAAGTTCCTCACCACTGCTGAGTTCCAGCATAACTCTAGCCCACACTCTTCCACTCAGAAATCTGCATTCAGTCTCATGTTGGATTATGAACCCAGAGCATTTTCCACCCTCACAAAGACCTTCATCCCTGCACTCTCCTCCAGAATGGATGCCCTGACCAAAGCAAGGGATGAGGCCCTAGCTGCACATAGTTTGGCATGCCTAGCAATGAAAAGACATCAAACAACTAAATTTACCCCTTGGAAGGTCAAAGATTGGGTATGGCTGGAAGCTACTCATCTCCACATCCCATTCCTGTCTAAGAAACTGGCCCCCAAACAAGTAGGACCATTTGAAGTCATTCAAACCCTCTCACCACTTGTTTATCACCTCAAACTCTCCAAGTCTTGAAGAATTCACAATACATTTCACACCTCTTTTCTATCCCCATTTAAACAAACCCCTACTCATGGCCCTTCATTCCTGGAACCCCCACCAGAAATTATAGATAACAAAGAAGAATATGAAGTTGAGGCCATTCTAGCTCACAAGGGAACTCCTGGTTGCTATCGTTACCTTATCAAACAGAAAGGTTATGCCCCATCTGAAAATACTTGGAAATCAGAGAGTAATCTCCATCACACTGCCTCTATCCTGACAGATTATAAACACCTCAATCAACTGTGATAACCAGGGCTCATCATGGATTGCATGGACTATCAGTTAATCATCTCCATCCTCCTCCTCTGCCTCATTCTTATTACCACTGTCATTGTCACTATATGTTGGGCAGTAACATTCCCTCACCATCATTAGATGCCCATCAACCCCACTACTCACATCATTCTAGAAAATGCTTTCACCCACCTCATCCATCTCTTTATCTATATCTGGATATGCATGTCTTAGATCCTCATGTGTGCAGCCCTTTTTCTTGCCCACCTCAGCCATGTTTATTCTATATAGCACCATCCTTGCAGACCCCCAGCTCCTCCACACCATTGAAGCTCTCCCTCTCTATCAGGATGATGAAGTCATCTAAGAGCTGGTGTGCTTGTTTCACAAAACAACTCAAGTCCAATATTATCATAACTGTTGTGCCCTGTTGGACCTCCCTTCCATGTTTGGCATTCCCCTATGATTAGCCATTAGTAAACTTCCTGAATGTCTTCTATCCATTCTGCAGCTATATGGCTTTGATACTTACATTTCTATGATCACCCCAGAACTTATTTTTCCTACCTTTCATCAAGTTTATCTTTCCCTCATGCTGCAGGAATGAGACCACTACCTTACATCAATTTCTTTGTCACCAAATACCATTGTTTCCCCTTCTTTACCTATCATGACACCTTCATTCCCCATTGTATCTACCCCTGCTCTCATTGACAGGATTTCATTCCCTTCTCCTTCACCCTCATCTTCCACAACCTCGGTGATCAGCACCACTATGTTCATGGACTCTGAAGACTCCCTCAGATTAACCACTTATACTCTGGATCTTGATATTATTGCTACCAATCGCAGTTTCCTTCTCACTCTGCCCAACAGTCAATGGGTTCATTCATTCCCCTCACAAGTCTTGGCGTCACCAATATGTCAACAGCCTGCCTCTGACACCACCACTTGCTTTCAATGCAGAGGTAGTGGTCACTATCAGGCAAACTGCTCCCTCTATTGTTGCCCAGTCTGCTAGACCTTGGCCCCAGGACATAACACTCACTCTTGCTTATAAACCCAATGCTCCTTTTGCCAGAATTGGGGCCATGAACCTCACTTCTGCCCTAGGTGAGTATGTGCAACTTGTGACGAGACTGGACACATCCAAGATGATTGTCCATTTGAACATTACACCATTTAATAGGCAGAGGCAATCTTTGGAGGACCCTCTCATGAGTAGAATACTGGAACCAGGGATTTCCATGTACAAAGGGGGTATTGTTACGATCTACTATATCTTTCATCATGTTTTCCTCCTTCTCATCACCATTCTACAGTTTACCCCACCTTACTTCATCTCTTATTATGAATGCCCATTCCTCTTGGTAGTGTCCACTCATTTTGCAGCACTTCTTTCTTTATCTTCTTGATCTTGTTACCACTATCTTGGGACGCTTATCTCTCCACAGTCACTTCTCTCACAATGGCTGAGTATTCCCACCTTCCATCATATTCCATACAATTCTATCATAGTACTTATATTTCATGTCCTGTACAGTAGTCTTCATTCTTGGTCTATGCAATTATATATAACCTAGAGTCCGCTACAGTCTCTGCACCATGTCCCTTAGCTCTTAGTCACTTTGAGTCTCCCAAGCACTCAGCTTACCCTTGTACCCTTCATCCCAGTAGTAGACTCAGGCTACTTGTGTAACAATGCTTATACTGGAGCACATAGAGTCAGAGGTTATCAGCATCTGGAATGTAGATAGTGAAGTCTGAATTTTATTGGTTTCCAATTTATAAGTCTGATTAGCCTATAGTCACACCTTAACTTTGAACCAACACCATATCCAGAACCCAACAATTATATGCTGACATCAAGGAGTGGGACAATGCCCATCTTGTAGAGTGCAAGAATAATAATAATGCATTATGAAATGCAAAGGTAGTAGAGTGGAGGCAAAGGATGAAGGCAAGAAAGAAAGAGGAGGCACAGAGAAAGGCAGAGGAGGAGGTGAGGAAGAAGGCAGAGGTGGTGGCAGTAGAGGTGTGGAGGGCAAGCAGGCATGGAAGGCAGCAGAGGAGGCTGTGAAAAAAAAAGTAAGTGTTGCCCACATAGGAGCTAACTGGGACTGACCAACCATAGATGGCAGAGGTGACCACTCAGCAGAGTTAGAGCAAGGGAATGTTATAGTTCTCTATATTCATCATCATCTCTTTCTTATTGTACTTTCTTTTTCTCACTTCTCTTCTCCCTTCTTTATCTCATATGAGGATCATTACTTTCTTCTTGCAGTGTCTTCCCATTCTGTAGCATTTCTTCCTTTGAATGCATAGCCATTCACAGCTTCTTATCCTTCTTTTAGTTTCCCATTTACTGTTACCTTAAAACACTTATCACTCCACAGTCATCTCTCTAACAACAGCTTAGTTGTTAATATTCCTTCTAGTTCTATGGTGTTCCATTGTAGTACTTATACTACAGTGCTCTATATTGTACTCTTCATTCTTGGTCTATACAATCTACATAATCTTAAGTTCACTGTAGCCTCTACACCATGTCCCTCAGAACTCTAGCACCTTCAAGTTCAACTTAAACCTAGTCCACTCTTGTACTCCTTGTTCCCAAGTAGCAGACTTGGGCTACTCATGTAACAAAAGACCAAGAATCTCCCTATGTTCCTCTTCTTTAAGAGTTGGACACACCCCCACTGAATCACTATATCCTAGAGATCCTCCCATTATGCTTATAGACTTTTTGATAATGAAGGCTCTGACTCAGAAACTATATTCCTAGCATTGCCTGCCCCTAGATCTAGACAACTCCCTGAATCTCTCCATGTTACCCCCACAAAAACTCTCTTGCACTCAGGATCTAGAATCCCCTTTGCACCCTTATGCCCTTAGACTCCACAGATCCCCACTCACATTCCATTCCCAGTCACTTCCAGCATATCCATGTCTCTGAACTCAAGACAGCCCTTCCTGCTGACTTTTCTGGCAATCCTGACAATACCACTTGTTGAATTAAGGCTATGAAAGTCTACTTCTCCATCAACACCTTGCTTTATGCCAATGACAACATCAAGATCATGACACACTCAACAAGCTTAGTAAGGATTGAGGAATCCCCTTCTCTAAGATGTGGTATGATAAACTAGCTGATGCCACCACTCCAGCAATAGAGAGGACATTTGACAAGTTTGTTGAGAACTTCAAAGACATCTTTTTCCCCTTTGACATCAAAACCACTGCCCACCTCACCCTGTATAAACTTGTGCAAAAATCTTTCCATAAACCTAATGGAGAGATAGATAATGGATTTCAGCAGTACAGTATATTATTGAATTTCAAAACCTTGCCACCTAAGCTGGAATCACCAACCACTCTATGCTCATAGACTCATTCTCCCTAGATCTCAATCAAAGGCTTGCCATCATGATCCTATTGATGAACAAAGTCCCCACTCTCATTAGGAAATGGTTAGAGAAAGCCAAGATCTTTCATACTCAGCAAGCATATATTAACACCTTAAAGAAGGGCAAAACTACCCCTTTCCTTTCTAGAACCCCTAGAGACCCCAATGCCATGGATGTTAACACTGTTTGACTCACCAAATTAAGCCCCTAGAAACATGCCAAGTGCATTCAAAAAGGACATTGCTTCTGCTACTGACACACTAGCCATAACACTACCCAGTGCTGTTCCTATCCTTGTAACTCCCAAACCCAGACCATTGCCACCACTTTCACCACTCCATTCCAGACTACTATTACCTCTGCTGTTCCCACAGCTGCTCCTGCCCCAGCAATTGCACCCCCTTGTGCCTCCACCCTCTCTGTCTTGCAGACATTTGTTTAATAATTTCAGACTTAAGGGAAGAATAAGGATAAGATCCTCCAAGTCCTCCAAGCATGCTATGAGGACTTCTCTGATGACTAAACCCCTACATTGTCTTTTTAGAAGGAGAGGGTGTGCCAATATCTCTTTTTCATATACTAGTAGGATTACCTAGCTATAGAACAATCAGAATTCCAGTTTATTTTCAGATCCAATCCAAAATCATTGAAACCATTGCCCTCATCAATAGTGGGGCCACTGGCAATTTTATTGACAAATCCCTCATCCTGCCCCTACAAAAAGGCATTCATGCCCTCAAAAAACCCATACTAGCCTGGAACATATAGTAAGCTCCAAAACTGTTGCAATAACTAACTAAAATACAGTGTGTGCAGTGCACTGCAATCATCTGTGGGAATTTCGCTTAGGTTATGTGGGAAAGAATAAAGTACATACTCTCGGCTATAAAATTGGTCCCTGGGTCATGTGATTTCATTTACATGTGGCTGAGATATGTCCAGTTTAAAACAGCAACACCATTGCAACAGTTTTGCATCTCATTATATTAGGTTGGTATTTGGATATATTAGTACTTGATATAGCCTCCCTTTGCCTTGATCACGCCCTCAATCCTTCTAGACATGCTTTCAATCAACTTCTAACACTCCTCAACTGATATCCCTTTCCACTCCATCTGAATTCTCTTCCACAACTCAAAGATTTCATTAAGAGGCTTTTCATACTCTGCAAGTCTTCTTTTCAGGTAGCACTAGAGATGCTCAATGGGGTTGAGGTCAGAAGACTGCAGGCCATCCCATGGTATCAAAATCCTGCCCTCTAGCCACTCCTTTATTTTTCTATAGATATACTTGGAGTCATTGTCCTGCTGAAAAATGACATCAGATGGATTAAGACCATAATGCTGGAGGGTATTCAGCAGTTCATTCTTTAAAATCTGAAGGTAAAGGTCTCCATCCATTCTACCATTAATCTTAGTAGTATAGCCAACTCCCTACCAAGTTATACACCCCCATAACATCAAAGAACCTCCTTCAAACCTAATAGTGCCTTGCACAATTCTATTATTAAGGCCCTCACCTGCCTTTTTCCACATCCACTGACATCCATCTAACCCTAGACAATTGATTTTAGTCTCATCAGACCATATTACCTTCTTTCAATCCTCCACAGTCCAATCCTTATAAGCATAGGCAAAGTCCAAATGAGCTTTGCAATGTCTAGCTACAAGAAGGGGGTGTTTTGACTTCACCACAGCCTTCATACCAGTCTTCTTTAAGTGCCTATGCACTGTAGTGGCAGAGAGAGGCTGATTGACAATATTGCTAAGGGTTTTGGCCACTTAAACAGCATTGTCTGCCTGTCCAGTGGAAATGAAATGAATGGCATAATGGATGTTGGCAGAGAAAAGCTTTGATGGATGACCTCTAGTAGACTTCTGGATCTCAGAACACTTCTTAGAGCAAAGTCTAGAGATGGTGGATACATTGAGACCAGTGGCAGCAGCTATAGAGTGGGCAGATTGGCCAGCATCAAGCATAGAGAGAATATTAGTCTTTTGAGTAAAAGAAATGGTTTTCATAATGGATATAATTGGAAATAAAGATGTGTGTGAGCTATTTCAAACTCAGACATGGTATTTCAATGTGTACCTTTGTTTGTACACCTAAACACCACCAAATATAGCATTATTTCAATTATATTGCATATTTTTATTGAAAGGCATAAAACTATTGCAATGGTGTTGCTGTTTTAAACTGGACTTATCTCAGCCACATATAAATGAAATCACATGACCCAGGGACCAATTTTATAGCTGAGAGTATGTACTTTATTCTTTCACACATAACCTAAGTGAAATTCCCACAGGTGATTGCAGTGCACTGTGCACACTATATTTTAGTTAGTTATTGCAATGGTTTTGAAGTTCACTATAGATGGAATAGAAAACCATCACAGCACCATCAAAATGAAGCTCAAGGTGGAGCTTACATATGAAGACTTCACTGACAATGTAGAACTGCTGGTCCTTGGGCTTGACAAAAAGCAGGTGATCCTTGGAATGCCTTGGCTATGGAAGTGGAACCCCCAGGTAGGCTGAAGGACTAAATCCCTTCTGCTCCCATAGGAACACCTTAAAGAGAGCCTGAACAAGATCACCATCTTGACCCAACTCACCCAAAAAAACCTTCCCCAGAAGACCTCCCTCCCAAAGTGGTGTAGAAAGTATAAAGATGTATTCTCTAAATCCACTTTTAACATGCTACCCCCTCATTGCTTCTATGACCACATCATCAACCTGAAATCCTCATTTCTTTCAAAAATAGCCAAGGTATATCTCTTAAACCCAAAGAAAAGGAAAGTCTGTAAGATCTTCATTGATGAGAACTTAAGGACAGGTCACATTCTCTCCTTGAAATTCCTACAAGCCTCTCCATTCTTCTTCATTCCTAAAAAGGACAGCACACTTCATCCTTGCCAAGACTATCATTATCTTAACTCATACACTGTCCATGATGCCTATCCCCTGCCCCTCATCTCTGATCTCATCAACAACATAAAGGAATCCATATTGTTCACCAAATTGGACATATAATGGAGATATAACAACATTCATATCCAAAAAAAGGATCAATGGAAGGCTGCTTTCATTACTCTTCTTAGACTTTATGAATCCACCATAATGTTTTTTGGATTCTGCAATGTATCCTCCACATTCCAAGCATTCATAAATCATATTTTTGCCAATCTACTAGTGGAGGGCTGGTTGAAAATTTATATAGACAATATCAGAATCCATACAAAGGACAACCTAGAACTACACCACCAGTAAATCAAATTGGTGTTTGATCATCTGAGAAAATACCAGCTATCTCTAAAGTTATCAAAGTGCTTGTTTAATACTTCCACTATAAAGTACTTAGGAATGATCATTGGACAGGAAGAATTAAAGATGGACCCTATCAAACTGGCCACCATCAAGAATTGGCAACCACCCACCTTGGTTAAGGGAATTTGTAGCTTTTTGAAATTTGCCAACTTCTATTAGAAGTTTATTTCAAATTTATCACCCCTGTCACCCTCCTTACAAAAAAGGATAAAACATGGAAGTGGACTCCACAACAATAGACCACCTTTGAAACTCTTAAGAACATCTTTATCTCTGCCCTAGTTCTTACACTCCCAGACACCACTAGACCCTTCTTTGTCATAACAGATGCTTCACTTCTAGCAGCTGGAGTAATTCTGTTATAAAATGATATAAATGAAGACCTCCACCCTTGTGTCTACTTCTTCAAGACCTTCTCATCTGCCAAACATAATTACAACATTTATAATTGGAAACTCCTTGCAGTTATTTTAGCCCTAAAGGAATGGAAACAATATCTAGCAAGAACTAGTCACCCCATTACTATCATCACAGATCACAAGAACTTATCTTATATTCATGATTTCAGAAAGCTATCCAGACACCAGGCCTGCTGGTCCCTTTTACTGTAGGATTTTGATCTTGTATGACAGGTCACTCCAGATATCAAGATGGGCCTAGCAGATGCTCTGTTACATTGATTCCTTCTAGACACCTTCAATAATAACACTAACACCACCATTATCCCTAAGCCAATCATCATTTAGGCCCTTGACACTGCTCTTCTTTATAAGATTTAATCCTTCTTGGCCTCCAACCCCATAGTTCTTCATACCCTAAAAGCTCTGCAATTAGAGTCTCCCCTTTTTCCCAGATCAGCCATATTGGACTGGAAGTTCAATAATGATCACCTCTTTTATAGAAATAGATTATACATTCCCTCTGAACATTGGTCCTCCTTATTCTATACCATCCACTTCTTCCCAATCATAGGACATGCAAGCCAATTTTGTACTGAGACCATACTCAAGAGGGACTTTTGGTGGCTAGGCTTGGCAATATTTGTCAAAAATTTCATCAATGAATGTACTGTTTGTTAAACATTCAAGGTCAATACTCATTCCACTGCACTGCCATTAACACCTATCCCCTCTGAGGCCACCCTTCCATTTAAACAACTCTCAGTTGATCTTGTTACTGATTTATCCCATTTAGAAGGTTTTGACTCCATCATGGTCATGGTCAACCATGGGCTTATGAAAGAGGTAATTCTCATCCCATGTCATAAAACCATTAATGCACTAGAAGTAGCCTGTCTCTTTCATGATCACTTATTTAAATGGTTTGAAGTACAGAACTCTATCATCTCTGATTAGGAACCACAATTTGTCTCCACCCTTGTTTAGAAGCTAGCTAGACTGCTCCACTATGATATCAAGCTATTCATCATATATCACCCACAGACAGATGGTTAGATAAAAAGGACCAATCAGGAGATAGAGACCTATCTTTAGATTTTCTATGATAACAATCTCCATGTATGGGCCAAGTTCCTCACCACTGCTGAGTTCCAGCATAACTCTCATTCTCACTTGTCCACTCAGAAATCCCCATTTAGTTTAATGATGGGCTATAAGCTATAAGCATTTTCCACTCTCACAAAGATCTTTATTCCTATGCTCTCTTCCTAGATGGAATCCCTAGTCAAAATGAGGGATAAAGCTCTTGCCATACACAAATTGGCTAAGAAGGCAATGACCAGACATCAAATGCACAAATTCCTTCCTTGGAAGATCAGAGACAAAATATGACTGGAAGCCATACATCTCCACATTCCCTTTCCTTTCAGGAAGCTCACATCTAAGTAAGTGGGACCCTTTGAAGTCACCCAGGTTCTATCACTACTTGTCTATCATCTTAAACTGCCCAAGTTATGGAAAGTGCACAATACATTTCATACTTTCCTTCTTTTCTCTTTTAGACAGACTGAAGTACATGGCACATTGTTTCTAAAACTCCCACTAGAGATTATAGATGACAAAGAGAATATAAAGTTAAGGCTATTCTAGCTCATAAAGGTGCTCCTGGTCACTATTGTTATCTCATTAAATGAAAGGGCTATGTCCCATCAAAGAATACTTAGGAATCCAAAACTAATCTCTATCACATAGCCTCCATTCTGATAGATTATAAATGCCACCATTAACTACAATAACCAGAATTCACCATGAACTACATTAACTACCACATCATCACCTCCATTGTCCTTCTATTCCTTATCCTTCTCATCACCATTGCTTTCATCATATATTAGGCCACTACATTTCTCTCTTATCATTAGATGCCCATTGATTTCACCACTCACATCATCCTAGAAAATGCTCTCATCCACCTTATCCATCTCATCATCACTGTCTAGCTATGCATGTCTCAGATTCTCACTGCCATCTTTATAGACCCCCAGCTTCTTCATGCTATTGAAAAACTCCCTTTTTATTAGAATGACAAGGTCACATAGGAGCTGGTATGCTTATTTCATGAAACAGCTCATGTACAATACTATCATAATTGCAGCACACCTATTGATCTTCCTCCAATGTTTGGCTTGCCTCTACAATTAGTTATTAATAAACTCTCTGAATGTATTCTCTTGATTCTTCACCTGTTCAGTTTTGACACTTACATAGCTATGCTTACATCTAAGCTGATCTTTTCTACCTTCAGATGAGTTTACCTTTCCCTTATGCTGCTAGAATGAGACCACTATCTTACTTTTATTTTGGCTGATTCTTCTATGCACTTACCCCTTTGTCTCTAATTATTACTATCACCCCTTCATTTCCAGCACTTCAGATTCCTCCACTTGTTAATAGGATCTCCTCCCCTCTATTATCTGCCTCCCCCACCATGTTACTCTCTACTACCACTATCTTTTTGAACATGAAAGGACCATTGGATATTGCCTTGTACTCTTTGGACCCTCTGCCTGCATCTCCATCCACTATCTGCTTTCAGTATAGAGGTAGGGGTCATTATTAAGCAAACTGCTCATAGTACTAATGCCCAACCTATTGTATCCTGGCCCCTAGATATAATGCTTGTAGCTGCCTTTAAACCCAATACACCTTCTGCTAGAATTGGGGACACAAACCTCACTTTTGCCCTCAAAGGGTGTGCTCCACTTGTGATGAACCTGGACATATCTGAGATGATTGTTCATTTGAGCATTACTCTGTTTCTCAGGCAATAGCAATCTTTGGAGGACCTTCAAGGAAATAGAGTACTGGAACCAGAAGTTCTAGTGTACAAAGGGGATATTATTACAGTTCTCTATATTTATCATCATCTCTTTCTTGTTGTACTCTCTTTTCCTCACTTCTCTCCTATCATATCCCAGACTTCAACTCTGGTCAGCACAGTGCAACTCTATAGTGATCTCCTCCATTCATGTATGTAGGATGTCTAGACCCACATGACATTTCTGTTTATGTTCATCCTTGTTTTCTAATTGGCTGTGCCTATCCATTTTATTGAATCTTCATTCTTAGATGTGCAGTCTGGTGTATTGCATCTTCAGTGCACAGCTCTGGGTTTCCCATTCCCATCTTACTTATCATCCTGTTCTGCAGCTACTCTGTTAGTAATACAATACAACTCCAGTAGTATAAATATTGTAGTTACTTCATTATACACTCCTTAGTCTGAATATCAACTTGAATAACTCCAGTTGTCTTCCTCATTACTCTTACTTTCCTTCTCCAAGAAGTTGAACCTATGCAAGGTGTGACACATAAGTTCTGTGCTGAGACTCACCCCTCTGCTCCACTACTCCACTCCAACCCCCTGCTCCCTTGAACATTCTTCCAGAGGACTGGAGTGACCAATCTTAACATCTTCTTACTTCTTCATTTTATATGAGGATTGTTACCTTTTTTTTATAGTGTCTCTTCATTCTGCAGCATTTCTCCCTTTGAACACATAGCCATCTGCAGCTTCTCATTCTATCAAAATAGCAAGACTACCTCAATATGCACAGAGAGAAGGTATTGAAACCAAGTAGGAAACTTACTTGATTGGTTCAAGAATTGGTGACAATCAAAAAAGGATATGAAAAGATAGTTATTCTAAAGTATAACTCAACAGAAGAGATGAGAGTATGTGAATACTGGACTACTGAGCATTGCTCACTATTTAGCCCTTATATACTGTAAGAGATATATGTACAGTAAGTATAAACATGATAAAGACCATGGAATGACATAAAATGTTATAGAAGAAATATCAAAATATTAGTATAGCTATTGAATAGCAATAAAAACTCTTATCTATGATGTCATAACAATAGATAGTGGAAATAGACCATGTTTTGGAATAGATCACATGAAAGTCATGTGACATGGTCTAGAAGGATTACAATCAGGATAAGAATTAGAGAATATGAAATCATAGATCCCAACACATTTTTCTTTTAGTTTTTTATTTACCATTACCTTAGAACACTCATCACTCCATAGTTGTTTCTTCTTTAAGCATCACTCTATGTTACATGCATGAGAAAGAGGGGACTACATTAGGGTCCAGCATCCAAAGAAGTGATCTGCATGAGGTTGGGTGAAGGCACATAGTGCCCCCTGGTTGCAATCTGGGTGCTGAGGATTAACTGTGTAGATGGGCTGGGAAATAGCCTTATATGCAGTGGTTGCTGAATGGCAGTCTGTCAGAGATGATGGTGAGGTCCAGGTGAGGAGACCTTGATGGAACTGGGGGTCCCAGCAGATCTAGAGGGTGTGGTGTGGTGGGGCAAAAAGAAAAGCACGAACTATGCCCAGCAAGTGGGCTAATGGATGAGGAATGGAAGAGAAGGGATGCAGCATTACAGCCACTCATGCAAAGACATAATTCTATTCCTTGTCACAAACATCTAAGTACTAGAATAGCTACTAATGATAACTTAGTCATCCATATTCCTTCTGGTTCTATGGTGTTCTATTATAGTACTTATACCATAGTGCCCTATATTGTACTCTTCATTCTTGGTCTACATAATTTACATAACCTTAAGTCCACTGCAGCCTTTGTATCATGTCCCTTAGGACCCTAGCACCTTTGAGTTCAACTTAGACCTAGTTTACCCTTATACCCCTTGTTCCCAAGTAGCAGACTCAGACTACTCATATAACAGAAAAAGGCATGGGCATGGAGTGGACCTCCTGCATGCCAGAGATGTGACAAGCATGAGCTTGAGTGTTAGCTTAGATCCAGCAAGTTGACCTTATACACAGAGTGCTGCAAGGCAAAGGCAAAGTGTAAGTGGCCTGGAAAGAAGAAGTCAAAGCAGTGGAGAAAAAGAGCCATCATGAAAGTGGAGAGGTCAGTAAAGAGGGCAAGGATGGAGGAAAGTAGTACAGTAGCTGGGCCTAGTGGCTTAGAGGGTTCAGCTCTAGAGTGAGTGGAGGCACTCTAGGGCATTTCAGAGTCGATCAAAGGACTCTAGGAGATAGTTAGGGCATAGATAAGATAGCAGATCTATCAGATGCAGGCAGTGAAGGAGCTGGTGTAGCTAAAGGTAAAGGGGATGTATGGATCAGACACAGACATAGACATGGGGGTGGAGAGCAGAGTGGAGGAAGAGGTGACAACAGAGTTGGTGGAGTTGGCAGTAGAAAAAAAGGAGGCAATGAGAAGGGAGTTTATAAAGGAGGAGTTGGGAAGTGAGTATAAGTTAGAGGTGTAGTGTAGGTAGAGAAATATCATAGGTAACTGTAATGGACATGTGTTGGCCACATAGAGCAAGATCAAAACAGAGTAATCAAGTGGAGTAAGGTTCAGGCTTGTTTGGATACTATAGATGAAAGTCATCAATAAGTTTGAAGGCATGTCCAAGCTCCATGACTAGAAGCCAGGAGGTCTCATCTTTAGTACCTTTGTAGCCAGACCAGCATACCAAGTATAACAACTTGTAATTACTTTGCCTACAGTCAATCTTTGAATTAAGAATTTCCACTATTTCATACTCCAATTCACCTTCAATCTCAACCAGAGGTGGTGGAGTCTAAGTCTGGTCTGGAATTGTGTTCAGAACTGAGGGCTCTAATTGGGATATATGAAAGACTGGATATATGGACTTCATAGTATCTGGAAGTCAGAGTGTAAAGGAGTATATACCAGCTTGGGCAATAATAGTATAAGGTTCTAAGTTTTTCTCCAATAATTTTTTAGAGGGGCATAAGGATCAGAAGTACTTAGCCTTGACGAAAACCTGGTCACTAACCTTAAAGTCTGGCACTGGAGTTTACTTGGCATTAGTAGAACCTTGGTATCATTTCTAAGTGACAGTGATCTCCTTACAGAGGTAGAAATAAAGAGAATTGAGGTCAATGGAGTATTCTCATGCTCTGGCAGAGGTGAGGTCTCTCTCCAAATGTACTGTCAAGTTTGAATGGTAGCCCTTGTTAGTAAAAAAGAGAGAAACTCCAGTGGTTGCACTTAGAGCATTATTGTATGCAAACTCTATTAAAGGAAGGAGTTTGAACCAGTTGTTCTATTGATAATTGCAATAGATTTGAAGGTACTGTTCCAGGGTCTGATTTATACACTCTGTTTAACCATCCCCCTTCAAATGATAACTGGAGGTAAAGTGGAGCTGAATGTCAAGGGCTTTTTCAAGTGAGCAGAAGAAGTAAGAGACAAACTCTAAATCTTAATCAGAGGTGATATGAGAGAGAACTCCATGCTTGATATAAAGGAGGAAGAGTTTTGTGAGCTCTGGTGATGTCACCTTATTATTGGTTAGAATGAATATACATTGCTTGGAGAGGTGATCAACAATGACTAGGATGGTGGTGTGTTTAGAAAACATGGAAAGTTGTTTAATGAAGTCCATGAATATGGAGTTCCATAGCTTTTTGGAAATTGAAAGCTGTTTTAGAAGTCCATAGAGCTTATGTCTAGAAATCTTGGCTCTAGCATAGGCTGTACAAGAAAAGACATACTCCTTGACAAATGTCTGGATGTCTGGCCAAATATATTCCTAACAGATTAGCTCCAAAGTGTGATTTTGTTTAAAATGTCCAGATAGCAGATGATTGTGCTTATACTAGAGCATATGAAGTTAGAGGTTATCTGCATTCAGAACATAAATATGACTATTCAAACAGAGGAAACTATTGGAGTTGACAAACCAGTGAGAATTGGAGTTAGAGTCAGAGAGGTGGATGGTAGTGATGGGGTTGGATGGAAGAGCAGAGAGAATATTGCTGTGAAGCAACTTGATGTTGAAGAAGATGCTGGCCCACAGAACTGAAGCTGCAGGGTAAGTAGCCTGTAGGGATGCAGCAAGCTGTTCCTGAGTAAAAATTGGGTGAAAGTTATGGAAATTGATGTGAGCATAGTTTTTATTTCTCTTTTTGGGATAGACATCCCAGTGTCTAGTAAGGGCATCAGACTTGGCTCCATGGTGTTCAGAACAGAAATGAATGATCATATTAAACTGGAAAAGAAACTCCAACCACCAGGCCTACCAGCAAGTTAGGAGCTTGATAGTGGCAAAATACTCTAGATTTTTGTGATTAGTGACAATGTCAACTGGAGTTCCAGAGCCTTCAAGATAGTGGCACCAAGTCTGGAATGCCTCATAAATGGCAAGTAGCTCCTTGTCATGGGTGTCATGATTGAGCTCTAGAGAATGGAGCATCTGAGAGTAGTAAGCAACTAACTGTATTTCCTTATCCATACAATAGATAGAAAGAATACCAGCAATAGCATAGTTAGAGATGTTGGTTTCTACTATAATTTGAATGTCCAAAACCCAATGAGTAAGTATCAGAGTGGAGGTAAAGGCATTCTTGAGTGCCTGAAAGACAGAATGATAGTCATTGGAGAAGTTTCACAGAGTACTCTTACATGTGAGTTGGGTCAGGGGAATGACAATATCAGAGTAGTTATGAATGAAATGCCTGTAGAAATTTGCAAAACCCAAGAAGAACTGGATGTCCTTGACTTTCTAAGGCTTGGGCCAATCTATGATTGCTTTGACCTTTTCTAGAGACATGGTAAGTTTAGAGGGAGAGTGTTAGTATCTGAGATAATTGATGGAGTTAGTGTGGAATTTGCATTTATCTGGCTGGACATAAAGTCCATGTTTGCAAAGTTGATGGAGTATCTTCTGAACATGCTTTTTGTGGGAGGCCTTGTCCATGAAGTAGATGAGAATGTCATCAAGATAGACTATAATGCAAACATCTAACAGATTAGTGAAGATGGTGTTGACAAACTGCTGGAAAGCCACCAAAGCATTGGTGAAACCAAATGGCATGACTAGCCACTCATATGAGCCATATTGGATCCAAAATGAAGTCTTCCATTCATCTCTCTCAGTAATGCAGACCAAGTGGTATGTGTGCTAGAGGTTGAATTTGGTGTAGATCTTAGCTTGGCTCAGAGCATCTAGAAGATTGGAGATATGGGGAAGAGAA
>JBBPUB010000052.1:30801-44479 GCA_038094415.1 Xerocomus alliaceus | reverse complement strand
GATCTGGCTCTCGGACCTTTGCTTTCGGGGTATCGGAGTTGTTGTTATGTCTGAGGGCCGCTCTTGTCATGTCCCGGATCGCGTTAGCAAGCTGTGCGAACGGTTCATAAGCTAGCGGTACGTGATTAAGATTGTCATCTTCAGATTCGGAGGCCGGATCGTTATCAGGTTGATTAGGGTTGTCACCGGGCGGGTTATTGTCTGGGTCGTCACCACCGTCACCGTCATCACCACCATCGCTGGGGTCCAGGGGCGGAGGGCTGCTGGCACCACCAGGAGGTCCTCGCGAGCCACCTATCTTAGGCGCTGAACGAATCGACGACTGGGAGTGAGACCGGTCACCAGCCAACTCCTGAAAACGAGGAGATGGCGGAGATTGTTCTAAAGGCAGCGCTGTCAGATGGGAGTTACATCCGAAAATACCGGAAATCGAGGGAACGTGGCCACGAGCGGTGAAGCTAACGTATTCGCCAGGAATACTACGGGAACTACCGAAGGTAGCCATGGTTCTGGAGCGAGTATTGTAAGTATGGGTACGAGACATAAGGTCTTGAGGACTAGAACAAGGTGTGAGTACAAATATACTATCAAGTCCGGTCCCTCCAGGATGTTACTCCAGATAAGTCCGAGCTAGTGGGGCAGAGGTTCAGAGGTTAGTACAGAGGTGGACCGAAGTCTGGACAGAGATAGTAACGGGTGGACTTAGGAGTGTGAGGACTTAGCGCAGGACGTATGTGTCGCGCTCTTGCTCTAGTCCAGTCCTCGTTGAGACAGAGTTAAGGAAGAGAATAGAGGGAAGGAGACTGGAGGAAGTGGAGGAAACTTAATCGATATTTGTACTGAGAAGAGTACAGCGGAATTGTACAGAATATATATACTACTGAAAAATGCCACTAGAATGAAGCACATAGGACGGAGTCCGGTAATACGAAGTCTGGAGCTGTGACTGGTGTTAGCAGTTACTGGAGCTATGCTCCATAATGAACTCTAAGTGATGGAGAATGGAGACTGCGGAACTAATACTAAAGGAGATATAAGATAAGAAGAACAAGGGGTACTATAATGAACAAAGTCCGGAGGTGAGGAACGCCTTTCTGAGTAGATTGTGCCGGAGTTACGCTGCGCTGACCAGAGTTGAAGTCCGGGATATGACAGTGCAGGGCAAGGGTAGAAGCCTTGCTCTTGCTGAACACATCCGCGAAGTCGTGGTAGTCTGAAGGGACTTTGAAAAGATCGACTGGGTCTGGAGTGGTGGAAGACGCTTAGAGTTTAGTATCCTTTGGGTGGAGTTGCAGGCTAAATTGTATAGAGCCCTGGAGGCGACAGGCCAACGCAAACGCAGGTGCGTTGATCAGCGCGATGGGTGGAGCCTTGCGATCACGGAAGTGCGGTGTATCGAGGGGTGCAGAGTCAGCCGGAGGACGTGGGTCCAAAAGCTACGGAGTCGAGCTTGGGGTTGTTGGCATGGTCTGTTCAGGTGTGCGGAACGAGATACTGCTTGAGACCCAATCAATCAACGGATTGTAGCAGGCGAGCCAGTTATGTCCTAGTACAAGGGAACAAGATCCATCCAATGGAGTGATGTAGAACGTCGTCAGAGTGATATCACTGGTTTTGAAGCGGATAGAGAGATCTAGAGCTTGAGTAATGGAGAAGTTGGAAGTTCTGTCGAATAGCCGGAGTTCAAGTGGAGGGACAGAGTACGGGGAAAGTCCATGATTATTAACAAAGGTAGTGTCTATAAAACAATCGGAAGAGCCAGAATCTACTAGTGCAGAAAAAGATGGAATGTCATACGAGAGTATGGAAACGGA
Organism: Xerocomus alliaceus; assembly: GCA_038094415.1. Taxonomy (NCBI): domain Eukaryota; kingdom Fungi; phylum Basidiomycota; class Agaricomycetes; order Boletales; family Boletaceae; genus Xerocomus; species Xerocomus alliaceus. The sequence continues at coordinate 42,665 of JBBPUB010000052.1, read as the reverse complement.
TGGCATAAGGGAACGGGGATCTGAGAGAGCAGACACGTTGAGTCGGACCTCTTTTGGTGCATGGGCGGAGTCAACACAACCTCGAGTCCGTGCGGAGTCTATGAGGTCATGGACTATTTTTTCACCTCCGTTTTAGAGGCCTCCGGTTTGTCTTCTGGAGTTGCGGTTGTAGCCGCACGAGCCTTGGATGCCTGGGATGAAGACTTTGGGCATTCCTTCGCCTTGTGACCAGCTTGGCCACAAAACATGCATAGATTGTTGTCGAAGCAGTGCTTTCACTCAGCCACTGTAAGCTTGCTGTCTTTTCCTAGCTTAGACGACAGATCAGGGTTGGGGGTTGTGGAGGATCCGGAGTTTGAATTACTACCGGAGTTGGAGGTTGAGGAGCCCTTGGTAGAACTCCTAGGTTTATTGTCGGAGGTGGTGGCGGGTGGTGTTGCGAAGGTAGGGGCCTTGGGGTTGTTGTTCCCGGAGTTGGATCCGGAAGCCTTGTTGGCCCGGGATATTTCTTCTCGATGCTCCCAGTAGCAGTGGTCGATTTGTTGCGCCATTGCGTGGAGGTCATGGAGGTTGCTTGGCTTGCCAAGCCGAGACAACTCATCCTTGATTCTGTTAGGGAGTCCATTATAGAAACTCCGACGAAGTGCTCCGGGGCCCCATTCCCGGACTTGGCTTGCCAGTCTGTTCCAATGGACTATGTAGTTCGATATATGCTGGGTGTCCTTCATGTGGAGCTGCTCGAGTTGAGCCTCTGCATCACCAATGGGGTCGTGTGGGCCGAAGTTTGATTGTAGCTCGTATAGGAACACTTCCCAGCTATTCATCCAGAGCAGGCGGTGCTCCAGAGGTTCGCTGCTGAGAAGGTCCGGCTCAAAGTATTCAAGGGCAATGCCCTTGAGGTAGGATTGTGCAAACATGACCTTGGAACGGTCACGACAGAAGGATTTGGGGTTTGCCTGGAAGTTCAGTTCACACTGAACTATGAATGACCGGAGTTTCCGGGGGTCCAGCCTGTCAAATGGGTCTGGTTCCCGGACCTTGGTTTTGGGAGTGTCTGAGAAGTTGTGCCGGAGTGCGTTCCGGGTCATGTCCCGGATTGCATCGGCAAGTTGGGTAAATGGCTCGAAGGCCAGGGGTACATTGTTTGGCTGGGGGTCATCGTCATTGTTGTTGTCGGAGGAGTCACTCGGATCGGAAGGATCGGGTGGTGGTGGTCCTTCACCACCATTATTTCCTGAAGACGGAGGTGCAGGCTCGTAGAGTCCGTCATCAAGTTTGGGATCATCCTGGAGTTTACGGATCCAGGGGGAAGTGAGGACTGTCTCGGGAAGAGCGGTAAGGGGAGAGTCAAAGGGACCAGCAGGAGCGACGCGACGGCGGGGCGCTGTGGAGATAGACGGAAGTACTACCGGTCTAGCACTAAAGCTGTGGAAATCACCAGGAATAGTGCGGAAGGAGTCAAATACTGACTTGAGATGTTGACAGGGAGTCTGGGTGCGGAACATAGGTACGAAGGGGTGTTGCAAGTACAAGAGTGAGTTTGAATATACTGTTAAGTCCAGTTCCTCCGGACAAGTCCAACGAGGTCCAGAATGAAGTAGTAGAGGGAGGGCGAGGAGGAGAAGGGTGAAACGGAGTGGGCGAGGATTTTCGGCACAGGACTTATGTGTCGTGCCCTTGTACTCACTATCCTCGGGGTCAGGGATCAGATGAGCACTAAGCTCGAAGTCGGAGTTGTCTAGAGGAGACTAAGTTGATATTCAAACTGGAGAATGTACAGATCGGAAGTACAGTATTTATACTATGGAGTTGCACTGGATTAGTAATGGAACGGAGGAGATTCGTAAGGTATGAATAAGGATAAGTAATTGGATGAGTAAAACGGAGTTCGGAAAACAGATACCGGAGGAGCAGGAGTAGAACTAACTAGAAGAATCTATGAATCGAATGTTTGAGAAACTAGGTGAAAGGGTATCATGGATATCGCGCCGGAGATGTGTCAGAGATGACACCGGAGTACCGGAGTTGGACCCATATGTGACACCTACAAAAGCCTCTGGAGATAATTGGAGATACCGTGGAGGTTGGTATAATGAGAACAACTGGCATATTCTGAGATTAGTCAGATCAGACGACAAAGACGATAACGCCACTGTAGCAGCATTTGATTAAGGCACCATAGCATTACCTGAACACCTTTCCAATGTGCTGGATGTGTTGGCAGGATCATTCAAGAACAATCTATTCCAATTGGGAGTTCATTTGAAAGACTATTTATACCAGCAGGGTAATGTAATAGAACAGATGCTACAAGAAAATCAGAAATTAAAAGAAGATCTGAAAGAAATGGAAGAACAAGTCAAAGCTCTGGGACAGAATGAATCATTGGCCCACATTACCAAAATCGTAGCTGACCCCAGAGAATATGATGGAACACGAGGAAGGAAGTTTGAAGAATGATGGACAAAAGCCCAAGTATGGAGACAAGAAAATATTGGCACACTCAGGGGAGAAGCCAGAGTTAAAGCCATATTATCATGAATGACCAAAGGCAATGCTGGAGCATTTGCTAGAGCCCATCTGAACAAAATCCTAAAAGGGGATACCACAGACGGGCTGGAGTTCAAAAGTTTAATAGAACTTCATTTCCATCTCACAAATGAAAAAAAATGAGCTAGAAGACAGATCGAGAATCTCAAGCAAACCGACAAAATGACTGTCACTCAATATCTTGTAAAGCTTGAAAATTACTTGGCAATGGCTGAGTATGACGGAGATAGAATCTTGCAAATCATGGAAAGAAATATAAATCAAGACATGGTCAAGTATCTGTTTCTACAAGATGAACAATACACAGATTGTGCCATATTCATAAAGAAAGTCAAAGAATATGGAGAATGCCAGGAACTTTTAGACTTCATCTGATGAGGAACTGCAGATCGCATCTCCAGACCCTATAAAGATCCCAATGCAATGGATGTAGATGCCATCCAAAAAGGACAAGGAAGTCGCGGACCCATTAAATGTTTCAACTGCCAAGGACCTCATCCTGCTTCTAAATGTATGAAACCAAAGAAACCATGTGACAAATGTAAATTCCTTGGAGGGGAACATGCAAAATGGTGTGCTACAGGAAGGCCATCACACAACCTCCGAGAAATGAGCATAGATCCCTTTCAGAAAATTGAAAGTCCCTCCAAAGACAAGGGAAAGTCACAAAATTGGAATAGATCAGTAGCAGGCATGTCCTTTGATGAAGCATGCACATGGTTCCAAGACTATGAAAATATCGCATCCAAAAAGGGAAAAGAGTAGGGCAACCCCTTAAATCTGGGAAAGTGGGAAGCCCAAACCTGTATGCTATTCTGAAAATAGAAGAAACTTTATCTTTGCCATCATGTGGGTCTTATTTAGAAAATGAGCTTGGCTAGGACAAAACACTGGTGTTTAATTTACATATAACCAAAAGCAGAGAAGTTTTTCCAAAAATAGTGGAGATAAGGAGTCTGCATGAGTCACCTCCAACCAAGGAACAAAAGTGGTTAGACATAAGAACAATGTATTCAGATCTAACTGAGTCAGATTTAAATGAATTACTGCCTGACACAGAAGAACAGGAGTTCCATTTTCTAAGGACCCTGAATCCCCAGAAGGATATAGTGCTTTTGATCAAAATATCCCCAAAACTACACATCCCTTTCACTAAAACATCTGCCCTCCTAGATTCTGGTGTAAATGCAATCTTCATTGATCAAAGTTTTGCTCAGCATCTCCAACTTCCTTTAACCCCGTTAAGACATTCTATTGCTGTGTATAACACCAATGGAACCTTAAATGCTGCAGGAAGAATAACACATAACTGTCAGCTTGTTATGGAATATGAAGGTCATTATGAGAAATTGACAGCTGAGGTCACCAATCTGGGAAAGTTTGAGTTTATTCTGGGATATGAGTGGTTACAATGCCACAACCCAGAAATAGATTGGACTACTGGAAAGGTTAGATTGACGAGATGTCCCCAGCATTATTGAAATCTCCAACAAGGTGATTCCACCCTAAGCAAGTTTTTACAGATGCTACAAAAAGAACAGCATGATCAGTTGTACCAAGTGTATTATTGGATTCATCATTAGGAAATAAGACAGGAAAAAGAAAAGATTTTAAAATGAGTGCAACCAAAAGAAGTTCCCCCAGAGGAATTAGTTCTGAAAGAGTATCATGACTATCTCACGGTATTTTCAAAAAAGGATTCTGAGAGAATGCCTTTATGAAAACCCTGGGATCATGCAATAGATTTGCATGATGATTTTAGACCAAAGAAAGGAAGAATCATTCCCTTATCCTTAGATGAACAGGAAGAAGTCACTGCGTTCCTGGATGAACAATTGCAGAAAGGCTATATCTGTCCATCTAAATCCCCACAAATGTCACCAGTCTTCTTCATCCCAAAGAAGGATGGAGGGAAGCATATGGTACAAGACTATCGATATCTCAATGAGCAAACCATAAAGAATAACTATCCCTTACCTCTCATTTTGCAGTTGGTTGATAAGCTCCATGATGCCAAGTTATTCATGAAGATGGATCTTAGATGGGGGTACAATAACATCTGCATCAAAGAAGGAGATGAATGGAAAGCTGCATTCATATGCTTCAGAGGAGCCTATGAACCATTGGTTATGTATTTTGGATTATGCAACTCACCAGCCATGTTCCAAGCAATGATGAATGAAATCTTTGCAGACATGGATGACGTGGTAGTGGTCTATATTGATGATTTGCTAATCTTCATGAAAACTGACAATCAAGCTGAGTATGATTGGATCGTCATCAAAGTCCTGCAGAGACTAAAGGAAAATGACCTCTTTGTGAAAGCCCCCAAATGCCACTTTTGTGTCATAGAAGTAGATTTTCTTGGCATGATTGTGGGAAGGAATGGCATTTCCATGGATCCAAGGAAGGTGGAAGCTATAACTTAATGGCCTGTTCCCTCCAATCTCAAAGGAATTCGAAGTTTCCTTGGATTAGCAAACTTTTATTGTTGATTCATTTTCAACTTTTCTCAAATGGCTAGACTATTAAACGATTTACTAAAGAAAGAAACTCCCTTTGAATGGGGTCCCTTACAGCACCAAGCATTTGAAATGTTGAAAAAGACTTTCATAACAGCCCCAGTTTTGGCTTATCCCGATATAGATTGTGAATTTCATTTAGAAGCTGACACTTCAGAGTATGCCACAGGAGCCATGCTCTCCATTAAGAAAGATAACAAATGGAATCCAGTAGTCTTCGCTTCTCACAGCATGCAACCTGCTGAACGAAATTATTCCATCTCTGATAAAGAAATGCTTTCAGTCATTAGAGCATTGGAGAAATGGAGACATTATCTTGAAGGAGCTAGATTTCCTGTGGAAGTCTGGAATGATCATCAGAATCTCCAATGGTATCAGACTAGGCAAGATCTTAATCACCGACAAGCAAGATGGGCACAATATTTATCTAGATTTAATCTGAAGTGGATTCATAAGCCAGGAGCTACTATGGGAAAGGCTAATGCTCTATCCAGAAGAGAAGATCATGCAAAAGGGATCAAGGATGACAACAAAGGAATTCTAGTTATTCCGCCAGAGCAGATTGGATTAATAGGGCAAGACACCCCAATTCTCATCTCTGTTGAAGGCGCATGACTTAATAAATCATTATTCAATGAGCTTTGCAAGCTTACTGAGAAAGATACCATATATCTTGGCAGAAAACACTTTTTACTCAAAGGAGAAGATGGCTTGTTGCATGACCCACAAGGTCATATATACATACCAGATTCTGCCCTGATCAAGATGGACATCCTCAGATTGTATCACGACTCTCCCATTGCAGATCATCCAGGGTATGAGAAAACAATGGAATTGATCTCTCGATTCTATTGGTGGCCTGGAATATCCACTTTCATAAAAGAATATGTAAGTCGTTGTGAAAAGTGTCAACACTTTAAAGGAATGAATCAAGCCCCTAGTGGCCTTCTGAATCCCCTTCCTATTCCAGAAATATCCTGGAGTCACATTTCCACAGATTTCATCACCGATCTTCCTAAGTCAAGATCGTTTGATTCCATTCTCACAGTTGTGGATCAATTTTCAAAAGAAGTAGAACTTATTCCTTGCACTAAGCAGTGTAGTGCCCTGGATATGGCATGACTATTTCTGAATCATGTATGGAAGCATCATGGTCTACCCACTTCTATTGTTTTAGATTGAGGTCCACAATTTGCTGTGCAAGTAATGACAGAAATTAACAAAGCCTTATCTATTGAAACTAAATTGAGTACAGCATTTCATCCTCAAACAGATGGACAATCGAAGATTGTTAATAAAGAAATTCAAAAGTTTTTGAGAATCTTTTGTGCAGATAAACAAGATCAATGGGCAGATTGGCTTGCTGTTGCCTAGTTTTCCATTAATTCCAAACAACACACTTCTATCAAGAAGACCCCTTTTGCCATTACACTTTCATATACCCCTAAAATGGGGATAGAACTGCCAAAGATGGATAAAGCAACAGCTGTAGTAAGATTTGCTGATGAAATGACCACCACCTTTGATCAGGTATGGTAGAATATGAAAGCAGCTCAGGCACATCAGAAGAAGTATGCAGATCAGCATTGCAGTGATTCCACGAAGTATGAAATTGGCCAGCAAGTCTGGTTATCAACAGAAAATCTCTGTCTAACACATGCTTCTAAGAAGTTGTCTGAACAATGGCTCGGTCCATTTACTATCACAAAAATGATGGAAACCAATGCAGTGGAATTGAAACTTCCTAAATCTATGAGGATTCATTCTGTCATTAATATCTCTCACATAAAACCTTATAAGGAATGCCTAGAAGGTCAGCTGGTTGAACAACCTGGTCCTGTTAAAGTTACAGAAGATCAGGATAATGAATGGGAAGTTGATTTCATAGTGGACAGCAGATATCAGCAATGACGATTAGAATATCTGATACACTGGAAAGGATATGATGACATGGAACGAACTTGGGAGCCACACTCCAACCTTACTAATGCCAAAGAGGCTATTTCCAACTTCTATCACAATCACCCCTTGGCTCCAAGAGCCCTTACTATTGATCCCAAACAGTTCCTTTTTCTTTTCCAGAAACATCCCAAAAATATTACTGAACTTGCTCCTCATCGTCTCCCCTTTGATCATCTGGACAATGATCTTTAAGCAGGGGGTAGTGTGACAATCCTTGCCATCTCGTATACAGTCTCTGGTAGACTCTTCATCATAATGAACTTAGCATATACTTTTTGCTTGATCTTATCTTATCGTTTCATGACTAATCTGATCACGCTTATCTTCTGCTCTTCTTCCCAATCAGATCTGTCTTCATTTGGCTATTCCTTGCCATGGTCATTGCTGTGTCCTTCTAGACTTCTAGCACATGTAGCCAACGCTCTTTTAATCACCGAGTGATTCTTTTCATCTCTGTGCTGTGGTACAATCCAGTTCATTACCGCTGCTGCGGCTTCTCTTCCATTTGATCTGCTACCCACAGTATCAAACGTGTTAATCATTTCCGCTCCCCTCAGCCCTAGAGGCTGTGGTATGCCTTTATTGCTATTGAATAGCTACAACATGGACTCTTACCTTAGTCATATCCCTACTGCATAGGCATAGCATTCTACCTAATTAGGTATTAAGATTAGACAAACATGTACAAATAGTATAGTAGTATATAAACCCCAAGGATGATGCTGGGTAGATCCCAAGTCTAGTCTCTTGGTCTTCACCTAAACTCAACTACTTAAGCCTCAAGATCATCAACTCTCTACTGACTGTAGCGAGTTAGTACTCTCTTCTTTTTTTACACTAAATAGTTTGTAGTAGAGCTGGTCCATGTTCCGAGTTCAGCTGTTTCAGGTGACTCCTCCAACAATGACAATAATGAACCTCAATCAAACAATGTTTCTCTGGCCTTTGAGCCATTCATTCAACTTGCTAATGCAATCTGGGATATGACCTGGAACACACTTTAGCACAATTCCTCTGATACTCCCAAAATCAAGATCTGGGAGCCAAACCCATTTAACAAGCTGGATCTCCAGAAACTCTGCCCATTCATAGTTCAGTGTGAACTGAACTTTTAAGCTAACCCAAAGGCCTTTTGCCACAACCATTCCAAGGTCATCTTTGCACAATTCTATCTTAAAGGAGTTGTGCTGAAATACTTCGAGCTAGACCTTCTTGGCCATGAACCTCTAGAGCACCATCTGCTCTGGATGAATAGCTGGGAGGTGTTCCTCTATGAACTCCAATCAAACTTTGGTTCTCACAACTCCATTGGTGATGTGGAGGCTCAACTCAAGCAGCTCTGCATGAAGGACATCCAGCATATATTCAATTATATAGATTATTGGAATCGTCTGGCAAGCCAAGTTCAGAAATGGGGCCCTGGAGTGCTTTGCTAGAGTTTCTATAATGGACTCCCTGAGAGAATCAAGGATGAGTCGTCTTGGCTTGGTAAGCCAAGCAACCTTCACGACCTTCACACAATGGTGCAATAAATCAACCACCACTACTGGGAGTGTTGAAAAGAAATATCCTGGGCCAACAAGGATTTTGGATTCAACTCCAAAAACAACAATTTCAAGGTCCCCACCTCTACAACTCTGCCTACCACCACCTTCAAAAATAAGTCTAGGAGTTCTACCAAGGGCTCCTCAACCCCCAATTCTGGAAGTAATTCCAACTCCAGATCCTCTGCAACCTCCAACCCAGACCTGTTATCTAAACTAGGTAAAGATGGCAAACTCACAGTGGCCAAGTGTAAGGGCTGCTTCAACAACAACTTATGCATGTTTTGTGGCCAAGCTGGTCACAAGGTGAAGGAATGCCCAAAATCATCCTCCCAGGCTTCTAAGGCTTGCACAGCTATGACTGCAACTCTGAAAGACAAACCAGAGGCCTCTAACATGGAGGCAAAAAAATAGTCTGCAACCTCATAGACTCCATATGGACTCAAGATTGCATTGACTCCACCCATGCACCAAAAGAGGTCTGACTCAATGTGTCCACTCTCTCAGATCCCTGTTCCCTTATGCCATCTGTTTCCATACTCTCATATGACATTCCATCTTTTTCCACACTTGTAGATTCTGGCTCTTCTGACTGTTTTATAGACACTACCTTTGTTAATAATCATGGACTTTCCATGTACTCTGTCCCTCTGCTTGAACTCTGGCTACTTAATGGAACTTCCAACTCCTCCATCACTTAAGCTCTTAATCTCTCTATTTGCTTTGAAACTGGTGATATTACTCTGATGATGTTCTACATCACTCCATTGGATGGATCTTGTTCCCTTGTACTAGAACATAACTGGCTCGTCCATTACAATCCATTGATTGATTGGGTTTCAAGCAGTATCTCATTCCACACACCTGAACAGACCATGCCAGCAATCCTAAGCTTGACTCCACAGCCTTTGGACCCACATCCTCCAGCTGACTCTGCACCCCCTAATATCCTGCGTTTCTGTGATTGCAAGGCTCCACCCATTATGCTGATTAATGCACCTGCATTTATGTTGGCCTGTCACCTCCAGGGCTCTGCTTAATTTAGCCTGCAACTCCACCCAAAGGATACTAAACTTCAAGTGTCTTCCACCATTCCAGACCCAGTCAATCTTTCCAAAGTTCCTTTGGACTACCATGACTTTGTGGATGTGTTCAGCAAGAGCAAGGCCTCTACCCTTGCCCTGCACTGCAAACATGACCTCAAGATCAATCTGGAAGATGGCACATCCCCTCTGCTAGGCACCACCTACTCCCTCTCCACCTCCAAGCTTGAGGCACTCCAGATATTCCTCAATGAATACTTAGCCAATGGATTTATCCACCCCTCATCCTCTGCCCATGCCACTCTGGTCCTCTTCATCTGCAAGAAGGATGGTTTACTCCATCTCTGCATTGACTTTCAAGAACTCAACAAGATCACAAAGAAAGACTACTACCCCCTTTCCTACATTTCTGACCTTCTAGATGCTCTGAGCTGAGTGAAGATCTACACCAAGCTCAACCTCTGGCATGCATACCATCTGGTCTGCATTGCCAAGGGCGATGAATGGAAGACTTCTTTTTAAACTTGCTATGGCTCATACAAGTAGCTAGTTATGCCATTTGGACTTACTAATGCTTCAGCAGCTTTTCAGCAGTTTGTCAAAACTATCTTTGCTAGCTTATTAGATGTTTGCATAATAGTTTACCTTGATGACATCCTTATTTACTCTGCGGACAAGGCCTCCCACAAGGAGCATGTCCAAAAGGTACTCCATTGTCTTTGCAAACATGGACTTTACGCCAAACCAGAAAAATGTGAGTTCTATACCGACTCCACCAAGTATCTCGGATACCAGCTCTCTTCCTTCAGACTTACCATGTTTCCAAAGAAAGTCAAAGCTATTCAGGACTGGTCTGAGCCTCAGAAAGTTAAGGACATCCAGTCCTTTCTAGGTTTCATAAATTTCTATAGGCATTTCATCAATAATTATTTCGACATTGTCATTCCTTTAACCCAACTCACATGGAAAGGTATTCCATGGCACTTCTCCAATGACTGTCACTCCACCTCCCAGACACTTAAGGATGCCTTTACCTCCACTCTGATCCTCATCCATTGGATTCTGGACACTCCAATTATAGTGGAGACCAATGCCTCTAACTATGTAATCACTGGTATTCTCTCTATTTGTTATATGGATGAGGAAATCTGGCCAGTTGCATACTACTCTTAGACACTCCACTCTTTAAAGCTAAACTATGATAACTATGACAAGGAGCTACTCACCATTCATGAAGCATTCCAGACTTGGTGACACTACCTTGAAGGGTCTGGTACTCCAATCAACATCATTACTGATCTGTCATATCCTGGACTTCAACTCTGGTCAGCACAGTGCAACTCTGGCACAATCTACTCAGGAAGGTGTTCCTTACCTCCAGACTTTGTTCATTATAGTACTCCTTGTTTTTCTTATCTTACATCTCCTTTAGTATTAGTTCTACAGTCTCCATTCTCTGTCACTTAGAGTTCATTATGGAGCATAGCTCTGATGACTGCTAATACTGGTCATAGCTCTAGACTTCGTATTACCAGACTCCATCCTATGTGCTTCATTCTAGTGGCATTTCTCAGTAGTATATATATTCTGTACAATTCCACTGTACTCTCCTCAGTATGAATATTGACTAAGTTTCCTCCACCTCCTTCAGTCTCCTTCTCCCTGTTTTCCTTCTTACCTCTGTCTCAATGAGGACCAGACTAGAGCAAGAGTGCAACACATACATCCTGTGCTAAGTCCTCACACTCCTAAGTCCACCCATTACTATCTTTATCCAGACTTCAGTCCACCTCTATACTAACCTCTAAACCTCTGCCCCACTAGCTTAGACTTATCTAGAGTAATATCCCAGAAGAACTGGACTTGACAGTATATTCGTACTCACACCTTGTTTTAGTCCTCAAAACCTCATGTCTCATATCCATACTTACAATACTTGCTCCAGAACCATGGCTACCTTCAGTAGTTCCCATAGTATTCTTAGCAAATATGTCAGCTTCACTGCTCATGGCCATGTCCCCTCAATTTCTGGTATTTTTGGATGTAACTCCTATTTGATGGTGCTGCCTTCAGAACAATCTCCGCCATCTCCTCATTTTCAGAAGTTGGCTGGTGACCAGTCTTGCTTCTGGTCATTAATTCATTCAGCACCCAAAATAGGTGGCTCACAAGAACCTCCTGGTGGTGCCAGCAGCCCTTCACCCATAGATCCTGGTGATGGTGGTGATGATGATGATGGTGGT
>JBBPUB010000052.1:0-30791 GCA_038094415.1 Xerocomus alliaceus | reverse complement strand
ATGATCTGGATGATAACCCACCTGGTGACAACCCCGATCAACCTGATAACAATCCAGCCTCTAAATTCAAAGATAATAATCTCAACCATGTACCACTAGCCTATGAACTATTTGCACAGCTTGCTAACACAATCTGGGACATGACAAGAGTGGCCCTTAGGCATAACAACAATTCTGATACTCCAAAAGCAAAGGTCTGAGAGTCAGATCTGTTCAATGGAATGGATTCCAAGAAGCTTCAGCCTTTCATCATTCAGTACAAACTGAACTTTCAAGCAAATCCAAAGATCTATTGTACAGATAGGATTAAGGTAACATTCACACAATTATATCTCAAGGGCATAGCCCTAGACTATTTCAAACTGGACTTGCTTGGGACCAAACCCCTGCATCTTCAGCTGAAGTGGATGGATGACTGGCAGACATTCTTATATGAACTGCAGTCCAACTTTGGATCTCATGACCCCATCACTGATGCAGAAGCTCAACTCAAGCAACTGCAGATGAAGGACTCACAGCATATTATCAGATATATCATCAAGTGGAATTGCCTGGTGAGCCAGATCTAAGATTGGGGCCATGGTGTGCTCTGTTGGAGTTTCTACATGGGACTTCTGGACTGGATCAAGAACAAGGTCTCTTGTCTTGGCAAGCCCAACACCCTCACTAAACTCTGTGAGATGGCTCAAAGGATAGACCATCAATATTGGGAGCAAAAGGAGGAAATCTCCTAAGTAACCAAGCCAAGTGGCTCAAACTCTGGAGGCCACTCCAATAACAAATCTGCCTCATCGACATCCTCAAATAACTCCAGCACCTCTGATAAGCCCAAGGATGAATCCAAGTCCAAGGGATCTAACTTCTCACTCTTCAAATCCTTCAGAGGTGGTAAGAACTCACCTAAGAATAGAGATGCTAACAATGCTGATAGCATCTCTACCAAGTTGGGCAAGGATAGCAAGCTTCTCCCCAAGGAGTGCCAACACCACCTTCACCAAGGTCTCTGCCTATTCTGCAGGCAATCTGGGCACATTGCCAAGGAATGTCCAAAATCTAGCTCTAGAGCTTTGAAGGCTCATGCTGCTGTGGCTACTCCAGCAAAAGCTTTGACAAGCTCTGCTTCTTCAGAGGCAAAAAAATAGAGTGCAGCTTCCATAGAACTACATGGTCTGGGAGTCATATTATTCCTGATTGTGCACCTCAGGAACTCCATCTCAATGCATCTGCTCTTTCCAATCCTAATTCCCTTAAATCTATAGTATCCATTCTGACCCTTAATTTGTCCTCTGTCTCGTGTCTACTTGACTCTGGTTCTACCCACTACTTCATAAATTCCACATTTGTTAATACCCACAAAATCCCTATGAACTCTGTTTCCCTGCTTTCCCTTTATCTCTTTGACAGCTCCTCTACCTCTGACATCAACTTTGCCATAGACATTCTGATTCTTTTTCCATCTGGCAAAACCACCTCTGATATGTTCTACATAATCTTGCTGGATTCCTCTTGTGTGATAGTATTAGGGCATAGCTGGCTCACCTGCTACAATCTGTTGATTGATTGGGTATTGGGCAGCATTACATTCTGGACTTCCACAGGTGGGGTGCCAACCCCAACATTAACCTTCAAGTCTCCTGAGCCAAACTTCATTCCTCTTCCTTCATCACCCGACAATCACTCCACTTATCCTCTGGAGACTACACCCCCAGATTCACCTAGAGCCCCCAGGCTTACATGCCCAGTGATCTCCTTCATTAATGCAGCTGCATTCAATCATGCCTGCAAGTTGGAGGGCTCTGTTCCCTTTGCCCTTTCCCTTCGAGATATTAACTCCATTAAAGCTCACTCAGTTACAGTTTCTGATGCTCCAGAGAAACCTCCAGACCTCTCTGGAGTTCCCTCAGAGTACCATGACTTTGTGGATGTCTTCAGCAAGAAGAAGGTGGATATGCTCCCCAAGCACTGTCCCTTCAATCTGAAGATTGATCTCAAGGAAGATACTAAACCTCTGATTGGTTGGCTCTACTCTCTCTCCTCCACAGAATAGGAGGCCCTTAAGGACTTCTTAGATGAACACCTCTGCATTGGCTTCATCTGGCAATCTACATCTCCGCACACTGCACTGGTGCTCTTTGTTTGCAAGAAGAATGGCTCTCTCCACCTCTGTGTTGACTTCCAAGGTCTAAACAAGATCATGAAGAAGGACCATTACTCACTACCCCATACCTCCAATCTCCTGGAAGCTCCTAGCAGTGCCAAGATATTCACCAAGCTTGATCTTCAGCATGCATATCATCTAGTCCACATCACCACTAGAGATTAGTGGAAGACTTCCTTCCATACCCACTACAGATCCTATGAGTAGTTGGTAATGCCCTTTGGTCTCACCAATGCTCCAGCTGCCTTTCAGTGTTTTGTCAATTCCATATTTGCTAATATGTTGGATGTTTCCATTGTGATCTATCTTGACAACATCCTTATTTACTTCCAAGACATTGCCTCACACCACAAGAATGTCTGGGAAGTCCTCCAGCATCTCCATGCTAATGGTCTATACCTGAAGCTAGAGAAGTGCGAGTTCCATTTAAAGTCCATTGAGTACCTCAGTTATATTCTCTCTCCCTCCAGGCTTACTATGGCCTCGGACAAGGTCAAAGCAATTCAGGATTGGCCAGAGTCTTGTAAAATTAAGGACATTCAGTTCTTTCTTAACTTTGCCAACTTCTACCATCACTTCATTCAAAACTACTTGGACATTGTGATCCTGCTCACATGGCTCACTTGCAAAGAAGTTCCCTGGAACTTCTCCAACAACTGTTGCAAATCCTTCAATCAGCTGAAGAAAGCCTTTATCTCCACTCCAGCATTAATCCACTGGACTCTGAACACTCCCATTACTATTGAAACCAACACCTCTAATTATGCCATTGCTGGCATTTTACCCATTACTAGCTCCAACTCTGAACTCCATCCAGTTGTGTTCTACTCCCACACCCTTATAGGGCCAGAGTTGAACTATGACATGCATGACAAGGAGCTGTTGGCAATTTTTGAGGTGTTTAGGAATTGGCATCACTTCCTTGAAGGCTCCAGATCCCCAATCGATGTCATTACCAATCATAAGAATCTCAAGTATTTCTCCACCACTAAGCTCCTAATGCGCCGCCAGGCATGCTGGTCTGAATACCTCTGCCAATTCAATATGGCAGTCTGTTACAGGCCTGGTAAGCTTGGAGCCAAACCCAATGTGCTAACTAGACATTAGGACATTTACCTAAAAGAGGGGGATAAAGACTATGCTCACATCAACCCCAACGATTTCTGGCCCATATTCACTCATGAATAGCTTACTGCGTCTCTTTGTACAACTTACTTAGCTACTCTGACACTCTAGGCCTCACTCCTAGTTGATGTTGAGCAACTCTGCTCTAACATCCTCTCCTCTCTTTCCAATGATTCAGTCACATCCCACATTCTCTTCTCAGAGTCTATTGACAACCCTTGCTGGACAGTCAACCCCAAAGGATTTCTACTCTGGGACAATCACATTTATGTCCCTGAAGCTGAAGATCTCTGACTTCAGATTCTCTGTTACTTCCACAATCACTCCACTGTAGGTCATTTCGGCCAGAACCACACTTTGGAACTCATTTGCCATAAGTATATCTGGCTGGGCATCCACACCTTCATCAAGGACTATGTTAGTTCTTGTATATCCTGTGTCTGCACCAAGGTTCTGAGGCACTGGCCTTATGGACTCCTCAAGCAGCTACCAATTCCAGAGAAACCATGGAACTCCATCTTCATGGATTTCATTGAACAGCTTCCCCCTTCAGAGGGTTATACAGCGATCCTAGTAGTCATCAATCAGTTATCTAAACAATCGATCTTCATCCTGACTCATGATACTGTCACCTCTGCCAACCTAGCCAAGTTGTTTCTGATCAATGTGTTCAGTAAGCATGGAGTTCCCACCCATGTCACCTCCAACCAGGGCTCTGAGTTTGTATCACACTTCTTCTGGTCTCTAGGTAAAGCTCTCAATATGTGTCTTCATTTCACCTCCAGATATCATCTAGAGGGGAATGGTCAAACCAAATGTGCTAATCAGACCCTTAAGCAATACCTCCAGATTTACTGTAACTATCAGTAGGACAATTGGTCAAAACTCCTCTCTCTCACCAAATTTGCATATAACAATGCTTCAAGTGCTACTACTGGAGTATTCCTATTCTTTGCTAATAAGGGCTATCACCCAAATCTGTTTATCAACTCTGATTGTGACCTCATCTTGTTTGCAGCCAAAGCTTATGTCATGGACTTGGATTAACTTCATAATTTCCTCTGATCAGAGATGGCTGAAGCTCAGAAGTGTTATCAGGGACCTGCTGATGCTAAACAAAGTCTGGTCCCAGACTTCAAGATCGGTGACCAGATGTACATGAAGGCCAAGTACTTCAGGTCTACACAACCATCCAAAAAACTATCTGAGAAGAATCTAGGCCCATTTCTGATTATTGCTAAGCCTGGTTCTCATTCATTTACTTTATGTTTGCCTGACACTATGCATTCCATACATCCAATTTTTCATATTTCTTAATTAGAAGTCTCTACTCCAAATACTATATCAAATCATGTCCAACCACCGCCACCTTTGGTCAAGGTCAATGGTGAGCCAGAGTATGAGATTGCAGAGATTTTGGACTCCAAGATCGATTGAAGAAGGTGTTACTGCCAACTCTTGTACTTGGTTTGTTGATTGGGCTATGAGAGAACTGATGACGAGACCTCCTGGCTACTTGCTATGGAGCTGGGAAATACAAGGGACCTTGTTTCTGTGACGATCCTTGCCATCTTATATACAATCTCTGGTAGACTCTTCATCGTAATGAACTTAGCATATACTTTTTGCTTGATCTTATCTTATCATTTCATGACTAATCTGATCGTGCTTATCTTCTGCTCTTCTTCCTGATCAGATCTATTTCCATTTGGCTATTCTTTGACACGGTCATTACCATGCCTATTCTGATCTTCTACCACATGTAGCCAACGCCCTTTTAATCACCAAGTGATTCTTTTCATTTCCGTGCTGTGCATGGCTATGGCACAGCCCAGTTCATTACCACTGCTGTGGCTTCTCTTCCATTTGATCTGCCACCCACAGTATCAAAACGTGTTATTCATTTCTGCTCCCATTAGCCCTAGAGGCTGTGGTACACTTTTATCACTATTGGATAGCTACAACATGGACTCTTACCTTAGTCACCGCCCTACTGCGTAGGCATAGCATTCTACCTAATCAGGTATTAGGGTTAGACAAACATGTACAAATAGTATAGTAGTATATAAACCCCAAGGACAATGCTGGGTAGATCCCCAGTCTAGTCTCTTGGTTTTCTCCAGAACTTGACTACTAAGCCACCTCCGCCACCTCAAACTCTTTTCTCAACAGAACGAGTTAGTAGTCTCTTACTCTTTTAGCTGATAGTTGTAGTAGAGCCAGTTCAAGTTCCCACAAAGGGTTCTGCCGTTTCATTAGACTAGACTCTTATTCTTTCTAGTGACCCCCTCTACTACAGGACTAGTACTAACGAGTGCTAGTGTCCTTCCCCCAGTTCCACCACTCCCTTTGTCCTTTCATCGTTGGTTGCCAACAGGCAGAGCCGAGAGAGAGGCAAAAACAGGCCGCACAGGTCCTGGACGGTGGGAACAGATCTGTCTCGCCAGCAACAGCCTTTTTAAGAGAATTAGAAGGTTCTTTATCTGGATTCCCCCATCGGGACTTGATCGTGAGAGATACAATCAACGGAGACGTAAGATCAGAGAACGGCTGCAAAGAGAGTACATTGCTAGCCACAGATTTGAAGGAAGAGGACATAATCGTCCCCCTTACAGTATTAACCCCTACGAAAGAAGAGAGAGAAGAAGACAGCCCCAACCTCCTCCTTCCTCCTACCCCTGACCTGAATGACTGCAGCCCAGGTCCGAGTATTATAGACAACGTCGATCAGTCACCACTGCATCAGCTGCCCTCAGAAGAAGAGAGGGGATTTTACACTTTAGCTTCGATAGTACAGGCCAATTTCTATAGTTGGACCTTTAACCTTCCCAAAAGAAGAAGATCAGAAGGCTGGTTAGAGTACGAGTTTGAAGAAGCACCTGCAGCACTGCCACCACCTAAGAAAAGGCAATGCCAGCAATATCAGCAGGAGATAAAAAGGGGAATAGAAAGAGAAAGTAGGATAGGATTATGAAACATCCTGCCTCACTCTTACAAATACTAAATGCAATTAATTGTCATTCTTCTTTCATTCAGTCTGATTTTTTACATCATTACAATCTATTTCCTTAGGTGGATCGCCAAGTACACAACAGATTCACAAGTCCCAATCCTATTCGTAGGAAACTGAAGCAGAACGTTTTGCACCTTACTCCGCTTTCATAGGAGTAGTTCCCACAACTCATGCAACTTCAGATGGTTGGATTTTTGGTGAAGGCCTTCATCGCAACCCTCACCAGTGCTAGATGATCTCAACGTTTGAGCTCATCCTTGCCACTTTCATCGGAATTTTCCTAGTCTGCACCCTCATCGTTTGCTGGATCATAAAACTTGTAGTTGACAGAAACGCACCCCTACTTGCCATAGTACACGTCTACAAAATCGAAGAAAACCCTTTTGGAATAAGCTTCAGCATAGTAAGCCCGACTAAAGCCTCCAGAGACAATTGGAGATATTGTGGAGGTTGGTTCAACGAAAACGACTGGCATGTTCCCGAATTAGTCAGATTAGATCAGGAAGACAACAACGCCACTATTGCCGCCTTCGATTAGGCAATCATGTCATTACCCAAACACCTAGCCCATGCACTTGATGTGCTTGCCAGATCTTCAAAAAATGAGTTATTCCAGTTAGGAATCCATCTCAAAGAACATCTCGATGTACATAGTAGAGCTATGAAACAAATACTACGCGAAAACTGGAAATTAAGAGAAGACGTGGAAGAAATGGAAGAACAGGTCAAAGCTGGACCTTCTTCTAGTAGTGGTGCTAGAATCACCAAGATCGTAGCAGATCCAGGAGAGTATGATGGTACAAGAGGAAGAAAGTTTGAAGAATGGTGGATGAAAGCTCAAGTATGGTGACAAGAAAACATCAGAGTACTCCAAGGAGAAGCAGGAGTTAAGGCCATACTATCCCAAATGACAAAAGGCAATGCAGAAGCATTTGCACGTGCTCATCTGAATAAAATCCTAAAAGGGGATGAAACAGATTGGCCCAAATTCAAAAAGCTTATAGAGCTTCATTTCTGCTTAACCAATGAAAGGGAATGGGCTAGACGACAGATCCAGAATCTGAAACAAACTGATAAGATGACGGTAGCCCAATACCTCATTAAGCTGGAAAATTACCTAGCAACAGCCAAATACGATGGAGATCATATCTTACAGATCATGGAATGAAACATAAATTAAGATATGGTCAAATATCTTTTCTTACAAGATGGTTGATATAAAGAATGCGCCACCTTTATGGCCAAAGTTAAAGAATATGGAGAAAGACAGGAGTTATTAGGGTTCATTAGGCAAGGGACTGCCGATCGAATCTCATGACCTGTTAAAGATTCAAACGCCATGGATGTAGATGCCATTCAAAAAGGAAAAGGGACTCAACCCTTAAAGTGTTTCAATTGTCAAGGACCCCACATAGCATCAAAATGCCCTAAGCCCAAAAAGGCATGTGAAAAGTGCAAGTTCCTCAGAGGAGGACATGCTAAATGGTGTGCTATGGGATGACCTTCCAGAAATATCCGAGAAATGAACTCGGAAGAGGAAACCACAACTGAGAGACCAAGTAAAGGAAAGGAAAGAGACTGGAGTAAGTCTATTGCAGGAATGGATTTTAACGAAGCCCGTGCCTGGTTCTAGGATTATGAGACAATCTCCAAGAAGGGAAAAGATTAGGGCAACCCCCTGAATCTGGGAAAGGAGGAAGCCCAAACCGATACACTATTCTGGAAATAGAAGAAACTTCATCTTTGCCATCATGTGGGTCTCATCTAGATGATGAGCTTGGCCAGGATGAAACACCAGTGCTTGATTCGCATATAACCAAGAAAGAGAAAGTTTTCCCAGAAGTAGTGGAGATAAGGAGTATGAATACTTCTACTTCCACCCCTGAACAGAAATGATATGACATTCGGACCATGTACCTGAATCTCACAGAAGCTGATCTTGATGATCTGATACTGGATTCAAAAGAGAAAGAGTTTCATTTCCTAAATACGCTAAATCCCCAGAAGGATATAGTGCTCCTGATAAGGATCACCCCGAAATTAAACATACCCTTTACCAAAACATCTGCCCTCCTAGACTCTGAAGCAAACACAATCTTTATCAATCAAAGCTTTGCACAGCATCTTCAATTACCTTTAACCCCTTTAAGACATCCGATAGTGGTGTACAATGCCGATGGTACCCTTAATGCTGCTGGAAAAATAATGCATAATTGTCAGCTTGTTATGGAATATGAAGGTCATCGTGAGAAATTAACAGCAGAGGTCACCAATTTAGGAAAGTTTGAATTTATTCTAGGATATGAGTGGTTACAGTGCCACAACCCTAATATAGATTGGACTATGGGATCGGTTAGATTGATGAGATGTCCCCAGCACTGTCAAAATCTCCAACAAGGTGATTCCACCCCAAGCAAGTTTTTACATATGCTTTGCAAAGAACAGCTAGATCAAAGCTATAACGTGTATCATTGGATAAATTCCTTAGAAAGGAATAATGACCAAGGAAAGGTACTCGAACGAGTACAACCAAAAGAAATTCCTCCTGAGCAATTAGTACTGAAAGAGTATCATGATTATCTCACCGTATTCTCAAAAAAGGATTCCGAGAGAATGCCTTTACGAAAACCTTGGGATCATGCAATTGAGTTGCAAGAAGACTTTAAACCTTGAAAAGGAAGGATTATTCCTTTATCAATAGATGAACAAGAAGAAGTTACTGCATTCCTAGATGAACAGATACAAAAAGGATATATTTGTCCTTCTAAATCTCTGCAAACATCCCCTGTATTTTTTATTCCGAAAAAAGATGGTGGCAAACAAATGGTACAGGACTACCAATATCTTAATGAACATACCATCAAAAATAATTATCCCCTTCCATTAATCTCTCAGCTTGTAGACAAGTTGAAAGATGCCAAGTTATTCACCAAAATGGATTTACAATGGAGATATAACAACGTTCGCATCAAGGAGGGAGATGAATGGAAAGCCGCCTTCGTATGCTTCCAAGGAGCATATGAACCTCTCGTAATGTATTTCGGATTATGCAACTCTCCCGCCACATTTCAGGCCATGATGAACGAGATCTTTGCCAATATGGATGACATGGTAGTAGTTTACATTGATGATCTATTAATCTTCACTAAGACCAAAAATCAAGCGGAACACAATCAAATCGTGCTGGAAGTATTACAACACCTAAAGGAGAATGACCTCTTCGTAAAAGCCCCCAAATGCTGCTTTCATGTCACCGAAGTAGATTTTCTAGGCATGATTGTGGGAAAGAATGGTATTTCTATGGACCCAAAGAAGGTAGAGGTCATAACTCAGTGGCCCATTCCCTCCAACATCAAAGGAGTTAGGAGCTTCCTGAGATTAGCCAACTTCTATTGCCGTTTCATTCTCGATTTCTCTCAAGTGGCTAGACCGCTCAATGATCTCTTAAAGAAAGAAACTCCATTTGAATGGGGTTTACCTCAACAGAAAGCATTTGAAATGCTCAAAAATTTGTTTATTATGGCTCCAGTTTTAGCCCACCCAGATATAAATTGTGAATTCTGTTTAGAAGCTGATGCTTCAGATTATGCCATAGGAGCTGTGCTCTCTATTAAGAAAGATGACAAATGGCACCCTGTCGCTTATGCTTCTTACAGCATGCAACCTGCTGAATGGAATTATCCCATCTCTGATAAAGAAATGCTCTCGGTTATACAATCCTTAGAAGAATGGAGACATTATCTCAAAGGAGCTAGATTTCCAGTGGAAGTCTGGAATGATCATCAGAATCTTCAATGGTATCAAATGAGACAAGATCTTAATCGAAGACAGGCGAGATGGGCGTAATACTTATCTAGATTTAATTTGAAATGGATTCATAAGCCAGGAGCTACCATGGGAAAAGCTGATGCACTCTCTAGAAGAGAAGATCATGCTATTGGAATAGATCAAGACAATAAAGGAGTATTAGCAATACCGCCAGAGCAGATTGGATCTATGGAGCAAGATACTCCAATTCTCATCTCTGATGAAGGCGAATGACTCAATAAATCTATATTCAATGAACTTTGCAAGTTAATGAAGAAAGATACCATATATCTCGGCAGAAGACACTTTTTGCTCGAAGGAGAAGATGGCTTGTTGCATGATCCGCAAGGCTGCATATACGTACCAGATTCTGCCCTGATTAAGATGGACATTCTCCGACTGTATCACAATTCACCTATAGTAGGTCACCCCGGATATGAGAAAACCTTGGAATTGATTTCCAGATTTTACTGGTGGCCAGGAATATCCACATTTGTACGAGAATACGTTGCTCATTGTGAATGATGTCAACGTTTCAAAGGAAACAATAAAGCCCCTAGTGGGTTATTACAATCCCTTCTGATTCCGGAAAGACCCTGGAGTCACATTTCCGCAGATTTCATTACAGATCTGCCTGAATCCAGATCATTTGATTCTATTCTCACAGTTGTTGATTGATTCTCAAAAGAAGTTGAACTTATTCCCTGCACCAAATAGTGCAATGCCCTGGATACAGCACGACTTTTCCTTAATCATATATGGAAGCATCATGGACTTCCATCCTCTATTGTTTCGGATCACAGACCGCAATTTGCTGTGCAAGTAATGAAAGAAATCAATAAAGCCTTATCTATTGAAACCAAGCTCAGTACCACATTTCACCCTCAAACAAATGGACAATCGGAGATTGTTAATAAGGAAGTGCAGAAGTTTTTAAGAATCTTTTGTTCAGAAAACAAGATCAATGGGCAGATTGGCTAGCTGTGGCCCAGTTCTCTATTAATTCTAAACAGCATGCTTCTACAAAGAAAACCCCTTTTGAAATCATGCATTCATATCACCCACGAATGGGGATAGAACCACTTAAGACGGATAAAGCTCCTGCTGTGGTACGATTTGCTGATGAAATGGCCACTACGTTTGATCAAGTATGGCAGAATATGAAAGCAGCCCAGGCACATCAGAAGAAGTATGCAGATCAATCTTGCAGTAGTTCCCCAGGCTATAGTGTGGGTCAACAGGTTTGGCTATCCACAGAAAACCTTAAACTTATGCATGCTTCAAAGAAGCTTTCGGAAAGATGGCTTGGTCCATTTACCATAACCAAGATGATGGGAACCAATGCAGTGGAACTTAAGCTTCCCCAATCCATGAGAATTCATTCAGTTGTCAATATCTCTCACATAAAACCTTACAAGGAACGCCTAGAAGGTCAGCCGGTTGAACAGCCTGGTCCTGTTAAGGTTACCGAAGATAGAGATAACGAGTGGGAAGTTGATGTCATTGTGGACAGCAGATATCGGCAGTGCCGACTGGAATATCTGGTACACTAGAAAGGATATGATGAAATGGAATGAACTTGGGAGCCGTGCTCCAACCTTACTAATGCCAAGGAGGCTATTTCCGACTTCTATCACAATCACCCTTCAGCTCTGCAGATCCTTACTATTGATCCCAAACGGTTCCTTTTCCTTTTCCAGAAATGTCCTAAAAACATCACAGTTGTTCCGACTCATCGTCTCCCCTTTGATCATTTGGACAATGATCTTTAAGAGGGGGGTAGTGTGATGATCCTTGCCGTCTCGTATATGATCTCTGGTAGACTCTTCATCATAACGAACTTAGCATATACTTTTTGCTTGATCTTATCTTATCATTTCATGACTAATCTGATTGTGCTTATCTTCTGCTCTTCTTCCTGATCAGATCTATTTCCATTTGGCTATTCTTTGACACAGTTATTACCGTGCCTATTCTGATCTTCTACCGCATGTAGCCAACGCCCTTTTAATCACTGAGTGATTCTTTTCATTTCTGTGCTGTGCATGGCTATGGCACAGCCCAGTTCATTACCGCTGCTGTGGCTTCTCTTCCATTTGATCTGCCACCCACAGTATCAAAATGTGTTATTCATTTCTGCTCCCATCAGCCCTAGAGGCTGTGGTACACTTTTATCACTATTGGATAGCTACAACATGGACTCTTACCTTAGTCACCGCCCTACTGCGTAGGCATAGCATTCTATCTAATCAGGTATTAGGGTTAGACAAACATGTACAAATAGTATAGTAGTATATAAACCCCAAGGACAATGCTGGGTAGATTCCCAGTCTAGTCTCTTGGTTTTCTCCAGAACTCGACTACTAAGCCACCTCCGCCACCTCAAACTCTTTCCTTAACAGAACGAGTTAGTAGTCTCTTACTCTTTTAGCTGATAGTTGTAGTAGAGCCAGTTCAAGTTCCTACAAAGGGTTCTGCCGTTTCAGTTTCAGACTTCCATGAGAAGTACCCAGACAAGCCTGGGCCACTACCCACTTAATGTCATACAACTCTGAGATTCCCTTTCTTTTTTTTTTTCCTTTTTTTTCTATTTTCTTTTCTTTTTTTCTGTTTTTTTCTTTCGTTCCAACTTCACTCTGATTCAACTCCATTGCTATATATACAAGTCTGAAACAACTAATACTCTATAGAGGCAATGGCAGCAACATCCTGGACTTCTTGTAGTCCTCCCTCAAACCCTCCAACTCTTCTGCTGCCTCCACCATGTTCTCATCCACCATCTCTTCCTCCAGATCATTGAATGACTCTGCCTTCTTAAGCTCCACAAGCTGGCAGAGTAGGTGGATCTTGGTCTGGATGTGGTTATCCAATGACCAGATCATCAGCTCAATGCCCCAAAGGGTGCACTTGATGCTGCTCTCTCTGCTTGGCCCTGCCTCCATCTCCATGTCCTTGCACACCTTCTTGCATGGCCTTGGGTCTTCTTCTGCCCCCATTGTGTGCCTCTGCTTCATTGCAGGCTTCTTCATTGTGGGCTTCTCTGGCACCTTGCCATCTTTGGGGCATATGCACTTCGCCTTTGCCTTTTGACAGGCAATGCAAGACTTGAACTTGCCAGTCCCCATCTTGCATGGCTTGTCCCTCAACTCACACTGGTTGCATGGTGGTGGCACCTTTCCTTTGCCTTTGTCCACGGTCTGTGTGACCTGGACTTGCTCGGCCTGATGACAATCAGTAGTGTTCATATTCACAGAATGTGGCCACTCACCTATTTCTTGGCTGCCTCCATCACTTCCTTGCATCTCCATTTCACTGCCTTTGCTCGCCTCTTCTCCTCCACTGCTTGCACCTCTGCCTTGGCCTTCTTCCATGCTGCCTCTGCCTCAATCTTCTTTTGCACTGCCTCCTTGGCCTTCCTCTTTGCCTCTTCCCGTTGTCACCCTCGCTTTGCAGCCTTTGCAGCTACAGTTATGTTGTTGTTGTTGATTTTCTACTGGATGTCCCCCCAGGTCCATTTGGTGATCTCCAATAGTAGGAAGGGGAGGTTAAATGTGGTGGTTATGATGAATGATGGTGGGAGAAAAATAGAGACCAACCATGCATCATCTGGGCTTATATGCCCAGCCACAAATTCAGACTCTGACCAACAATCAATAGAGTCACAGGATCAACCAAACTCCACCACACATCTTCACACCAACTCCGCACCTGCACTTCACATTCCACTTAGCCACACAGCCTTCAAGAATTCAGGCCTAAGAGAGGGATACTGTTATATCCCAGACTTCAACTTTGGTTAGTGCAGCACAACTCTAGCACAATCTACTCAGGAAGGTGTTCCTCATCTCCAGACTTTGTTCATTATAGTACTTCTTGTTTTCCTTATCTTACATTTCCTTTAGTATTAGTTCCACAGTCTCCATTCTCCATCACTTAGAGTTCATTATGGAGCATAGCTCTGGTAACTGCTAACACTGGTCACAGCTCTGGACTTCATATTACCAGACTCTGTCCTATGTGCTCCATTCTAGTGGTGTTTTTCAGTAGTATATATATTCTGTACAATTCCACTGTACTCTCCTCAGTACAAATATCAACTAAGTTTTCTCCACCTCCTCCAGTCTCCTTCTCCCTGTTCCTCTCCTTACCTCTATCTCAACAAGGACTGGACTAGAGCAAGAGCATAACACATATGTCCTGCACTAAGTCCTCACACTCCTAAGTCCACCCGTTACTATCTCCATCCAGACTTCAGTCCACCTCTATACTAACCTCTGAACCTCTGCCCTACTAGCTCAGACTTATCCAAAGTAATACCCTGGAGGGACCAGACTTGACA
The DNA here is from genome assembly GCA_038094415.1 of Xerocomus alliaceus. Taxonomy (NCBI): domain Eukaryota; kingdom Fungi; phylum Basidiomycota; class Agaricomycetes; order Boletales; family Boletaceae; genus Xerocomus; species Xerocomus alliaceus. Next base: position 16,349 of record JBBPUB010000052.1, on the reverse strand, counting down.
TAATCATAAGAATCTGAAGTACTTTGCCATGACTAAACTCTTGACTTGCCAGCAAGCCCAGTGATTAGAGTTTCTTTTACAATTTAACATGATTGTTTGTTTCCACCCCAGATGCCTTAGAGCAAAGCCCAATGCCCTTACTAGATGCTGGGATATCTATTTCAAAGAGAGAAATAAGGACTACATTCACATTAACCTCTACAATTTGTTACAGTTATTGATTGCACAATGACTAAATTCATAGTGTTATAGTGATTGATTATGCATTTTTACCTTTTAGAGTATAAGCACTGCTCAACCTGAATATGGTTGATTGTTTATGTTTGTAGATGTTGTTACCACACTCTGTACAAGCCTCAGAGTTCACTGTTTGCAATTCCCAGTTTCTAACAGTGAACTCCAGGTAATGTGTACTTAGTTCATCACAATATAATAGTTTCTAACAGTGAACTCCAGCTGAGTGTATTCTGGCTGTTAACACAATTTCTACCTGATCTTCATGCAGGAATAGCTCACTGTGTTCCTATGGGCCACCTACCTCACAGCTCCGGTTCTCTGGGCCAGTACACTTTTTAACATTAAGTCACTCCATAGTAATATTCTTTCCGCTCTCCCCTCCAATCCCATTACTGCCATTCACCTCTCTGACTCTGACTCTGATTTCTGCTGGTCTATCAACTCTGATGGCTTCCTCTGTCTGGATGATCATATATATGTTCCAGACACTAACAATCTCCAACTCTGAGTACTCAGGTATAAGCATGACCATCTGCTATTTAGGTACTTTGGACAAAACTACATTCTGGAGCTAATCCATAGGGAATACACTTGGCCAGGCATCAGAACATTTGACAAGGAGTATGTATTCTCATGCACTACCTATGCTACAGCCAAGGTCCCAAGACATAAGCTATATGGACTACTTAAACAGCTTCCCATTTCTAAGAAGCCCTGGAACTCCATATTCATGGACTTCATCAAACAACTTCCTGTGTCCTCTGAACACACCACTATCCTAGTTGTTATTGACTGCCTTTTCAAGCAATATATTTTCATTTCAACCAATGACAAGGTAACATCTCTGAAGCTTGCAAAGCTCTTCCTTCTTCATGTCTTTTTCAAGCATGGAGTCCCCTTCTACATTACCTCTGATCAAGGCTTGGAGTTTGTCTCCCATTTCTTCTGCTCACTTGGTAAGGCCCTTGACATCCAACTCCATTTTACCTTCAGATACCATCCAGAGGGTGATGGTCAAACAGAGCATATGAACCAGACTTTGGAGCAGTACCTTTGGATATATTACAACTATCAACAAGACAACTGGTCTGAACTCCTGCCCCTAGTGGAGTTCACATACAACAACACTTCAAATGTAACCACTAGAGTCTCCCTATTCTTTGCCAACAAGGGCTACCACCCAAATATAACAACATATCCAAAGAGAGATCTCACCTCTGCCCAAGCATGAGAATACTTTGTAGACCTTGATGTTCTCCACAATACCTTTGTGAGGAGATCACTGCTGCTCAAAAGTGATACCAAGGTCCCACAGACATCAAATGAACTCTGGCACCAGACTTCAAAGTTGGTGACCAAGTCTTTGTTAAGGCTAAGTATTTCCAATCAACATGCCCCTCCAAGAAACTATCAGAAAAGAACTTAGGACCTTATACCATCATTGCCCAAGTGGGTATGCACTCCTTCACACTCTGACTCCTAGATACTATGAAGTCCATTCACCCAGTCTTTTATGTATCCCAATTAGAACCATTCATCCTGAATACTATTCTGGATCAGACTCAACCTCCACCACCTCTAGTCAAGATTGAAGATGAATTGGAATATGAAATCGTGGAATTCCTAGACTTGAAGATCAATCATAGATGACGAAACTGCAAGCTACTGTATTTGATCCACTGGTCTGGATATGAAGGTATTGATAATGAGACTTCCTGGCTACTAGCCATGGAACTTGGATATGCATCTGAGCTTATCAATGACTTCCATCTAAAGTATTTAAACAAGCCTGGACCTCACTTCACTTAGTTGCTTTGTTTCAAGCTTACTCCATATGACAAAAAACCAGTCAATTGTGGTAGTTACAAGTTATCTATCTATACTTTGGATTCATACTCACTACCCAACTCATTCTCAAATCTCTTTCTCCACACTTCCTGCTTCTTCAACTTCAATTTCTTCAACTCCACTGCTACCTTCTTTATCTCTTCCCTTTCCGCCTCCAACTCCAACTCCAAATTTGAGCTGTAGACTTCCTCCACCTTGAGCTGTGCCAGCTCTTCAAGCACTTGGGTCTGGCAGACAAGACACTGCATCTGTGTTGTGACCACCTCTCAAAGCCTAATTAACAACTCTGAAATCTTCCAAAGGGCCCTCACCCACTCCAGTGTTGATCTACTCAAGCTGCTTGACCCAGCCTCCACTCCACTCTCCATATGTGCCTTCTTCACTGGTCATTCCATTACCTTGACTACAACCCACTTCTTCCACTTCTTTGGCCTCTCCACCCTGGGCTGCTTGCATTTGGCCTTTGCCTTGTGGCACTCCATACACAAAGTTGATTTTCTAGGCCTGAGCTAGCACTCAAGCCTGTAGTCCTTGCATCTATAGCATGCAGGGGGTCTGCTCCATGCTTTCTCCTTCCCCTTGCCCTTACTCTGCTGTGCAGCCACCTCTACAGCCTGGCCATTGGTCAGCTTCAGACCAAAAACTCTGTCAAAGAAGTGCTTACCCTTTTCTTTGTGGCTTCCTCTGCCACTTTCTGTTCCTCTGCCACTTTTTGCTCCCCTGCCACCTTTTGTGCCTCTGCCACCTTCTGCACATCCTCCACCCTTCATGCTGCCTCTGCCTCTGCCTCTGCCTCAGCTCTCTTTCTCACCACTTCCTCCTTGGCCTTCTTCCATGCCTCCTCCTTCTTCTGCACCTTTGCCCTCCACCTCCACTCTGCCACCTTTATGTTCCATAGTGCATCATTGTCGTCCTTGCACTCCATGAGGTGTGCATCATTCCACTTCTTGATATCAGCAAATTGATCAGATATGGTAGTGATGGTTTGAGGATGAGGAGCAACCTAGGGTCTGCTGGACTTATAAATTCAGAGAACAATGAAATTTGAATTTCACCACTCCATATTGTCCATTGGCTAAATGGTCTTCAGGGGTTCAGGCCTAAGAGTGGGATACTGTCACATATTGGTCCAACTCCGATACTCTGGTGTCATCTCCAACACATCTTTGGCATGATCTCCATGATGCCCTTTCATCTAGTTTCTCAAACATTCAATTCATAGATTCTTCTAGTCAGTTCTACTCCTACTCCTCTGATATTTGTTTTTCCAAACTCCATCTTACTCATCCAATTACTTATCCTTATTCATATCTTACAAATCTCCTCCATTCCATTACTAATCTGATGCAACTCCATAGTATATAAACTGTACTTCTGCTCTGTACATACCTTAGTTTGAATATCAACTTAGTCTCCTTTAGATAAATCCAACCTCAAGCCTTGTGCTCATCTGACCCCCAACTCCAAGGATAGCAAGTACAAGGGTGCAACACATAAGTCCTATGCCAAAAGTCCTTGCCCACTCCATTTCACTCTTCTCCTCCTCACCCTTCCTCTATTACTCCATTCCAGATCTCATTGGACTTGTCTGGAGGAACCAGACTTAACAGCATCAACAGCCTGCCTCCAACACCACCACCTGCTTTTAGTGTGGAGATAGAGGTCATTATCAAGCAAATTGCTTACAATACTAATGCCCCACCTGCCTTACCTTGGCTCCAAGGTATAATGCTCACTCTTGCCTTCAAACCCAATGCTCCTACTATTAGAATTGAAGACATGGACCTTGCTTTTTTCCTTAGCACATTTTCTCCACTTATGATAAGACTGAACACATCTAGAATGATTGTTCATATAAACATTATATCATTCAACAGGCAGAGGTGATCTTTGGAGGCCCCTTTCAAGGGTAGAGTACTGGAACTAGGGGTTTTAGTATACAAAGGGGGCATTGTTATGATCCTCTATGTTTTTTGTCACACTTTCCTCATTTCTATCTCTATTCCTTAGTATATTCCTCCATTCTTCTTGTGTTACATTGAATGTTACTTTCTCTTCATGGTATCACCTCATTCTATAGTGTTCCTTGCTTTATAATTCCCTCTCTTTTCCTACTTGTTACTGTTGCCCCAGAACACTTACCACTCTGCAGTTATCTCTCTCATAACAGCTTAGTAATCTGCCTTTTATTACATTCTATAGCCTTCCATTATAGTTTATATACCACCATACCCTATACAGTAGTCCCCATTCTTGATCTACACAATACTATATAACCTTGAGTCCACTATTAAGATAGCAAGGCTATCTTGATGTACATAGGGAAAAGAGGTATTAAAACCAAGTAGGAAACTTACTTGGTTGGTTCAAGAATTGGAGTGGCAATCAAGAGAGGATATGAAGAGATAGTATTCTGGAGTGTATACTCAACAGAAGAGATGAGAGTGTGTAAGAGCTGGGCTGCTAAGCATGGCTCACTATCTAGCTCTTATATACTATAAGAGATATGTTTGTATGTATGTACAGTAAGTATGAACATGATAAAGACCTGTCATATGCCATCCCTACTTTGGAACTCTGCATCCAACTCCTCAACTCCTTCAGAGTGATCTTCTTTGTTCACATGCATACAGTGGCTCAAAAAAGTGTCCCAATGTTGGTATATTTTGAAGAGATTGGTAAATTGCCAGTGATAGAGACCAAACAAGGCCAAACACCTGTATAAGTGAAGGTAGTACTTACTCTAGGCTTCCTAACCCAACTTGGATCATATGATTTGGTTGTCATGCCATTGAGCTATGCCCATTTTAAAATGACATGTCATTGGAACACTTATTTAAGCATTATGTTGTAATTGATTATTTAGTAAATAACATAAGAATATGACAGCTTCTGATGGATGCTATGCCTTGACCCTGATTGGTGATGTAAATGACATAATTCTGAGATGTATAAATAATACACAACCCACTCAGATAATCAATATCATCATGAAAGCTATTTTTACTTCTCTTAAAGCCACTATCCTCTCTTTATCTGAATCTGGTCTCTCTATTTGTCAAATCTCCTTTCAAACTGATCTGGGAAAGTCTACTGTGGCTAGAGTCATCAAAGAATACCTTCCAGAGAAGGAAAACATCAAGCTAGGATGTCCTTCCAAGCTTTCCCCTATTGATAAGAGAAGGATTATCTCTAGTATTACCATTGGGAAGGCTAAAAATGCTGTTTAAGCCATCCAGCTCATGAATTCTGCCCTCTCCTCTTCTATCTCATTCCAAACTATTTGAAATGTTCTCAAGTCTGCTTCTTTGAAGGCTATGGTCAAAAAGAAGAAACCATTCTTATTTATCAAACATAGAAAACAAAGACTAGCCTTTGCTCTCAAGTATCAAAACTGGACTATAGAGGACTGGACTAGAGTCATTTGGTCAGATGAAACCAAGCTTAATAGGATTGGGTTAGATGGAAGGAAGTATGTATGGAAAATGGCAGGTAAGCCTTTATAGGATAATGAGGTTTAGGGAACAGTGAAGTTTGGAGGAGGTTCCTTAATGGTTTGGTGATGTATGGGCTAGAATGGTGTTGGGATCTTGGTAGAGGTGGAGGGAAAGATGAATGCTGAACAGTATGTCTCCATTCTGGAGGATAATCTGCTTTCTAGCATAGAAAATTGTGGTATTCCTGAGAAAGCCATTATCTTTCAACAAGATAATGACTCCAAGCACTCCTCCAAAAGAGCTTAGGAATGGCTTGAATCTCAAGGAATCAAGCTCCTGGATTGGCCACCACAATCTCCAGACCTTAGTCCTATTGAACATGTCTGGCAAATTTTGAAACAAAAGCTCAACAGCTATTCAAGATTAGCTAGAGGAGTATGAAAACTTTGGGAGAGGATTGTAGTGGAGTGGGGCAAAATTGAGGCTGAGAAGTGTCAAAGATTAATAGAAAGCATGCCTAGAAGACTAGAGGCAGTGATTAAGGCCAAGGGAGGACACACTAAATACTAAAAGTATAGAATTGAGATTATACTCAAATAAGTGTCCCAATGACATGTCATTTTAAAATGGGCATAGCTCAATGGCATGACAACCAAATCATATGATCCAAGTTTGGTTAGGAAGCCTAGAGTAAGTACTACCTTCACTTATGCAGGTGTTTGGCCTTGTTTGGTCTCTATCACTGGCAATTTACCAATCTCTTTAAAATGTACCAACATTGGAATACTTTTTTAAGCCACTGTAAGCATGATTATTCACTATCTGGACATTTTGGACAAAATCACACTTTGGAGCTATGTCACATACTGCTCCAACTCTGGTACTCCAGTACTCTCCAGTATGATCTCTGATACTATCTCTGGTACAATCTCCTAGATATCTCTTATCTTGTCTCTCATATTCTCAATTTGTATGATCTCCTTCAGTTATTCTCATTCTTAGTTTCTTTGAGCAGGTGTCTCACTTAGTACAACAGCCCAACATCTCTCTCTGACCTATTCTGGACCCATCTCAAACATCTGTCTCTGACTTGTCTCTGATTTGTCTTGGGTATGTCTCTAACCTGTCCCTGACTTTGATATATCATTACTCATTCTGTTTCATCTTTGACAACCTGTCATATTCCATTACTAATCCATCCAGACTCTGTAGTATAAATATGGTACTTCAACTTGTACATACTTCAGTTTGAATATCAAATTAGTCTTCTTCTCATGCTTCTGACCTTAAGCTCTGCACTCATCTGACCTCTGACTCTGAGGATAATAAGTACAAGGGCATGACATATAAGTCCTGCACCAAATGTCCTCACCCCCTCTGTTCCACCCATCCTTTCCTCACCCTCCCATTGCAACTCTGTTCCAGACATCATTGGACTTGTTCAGAGGACCCAGACTTGACAAGCTAATCTATCAGGAATATACCTGGCCAGGCATCCAGACATTCATCAAGGAGTATGTCTCTTCTTGCACAGCCTGTGCTTGAGCCAAGGTCCCTAGATATAAGCCCTATGGACTTCTAAAACAGCTTCCAATTCCTGAGAAGTTATGAAATTTCATATCCATGGACTTCATTGAATAACTTTCCATGTCCTTTGGACACACCGCCATCCTAGTCATTGTTGATTGCCTTTCCAAGCAATGTATATTTATTCTAACTGACAATAAGGTGATGTTTCCAGAGCTCACAAAACTTTTTCTTCTTCATGTCTTTTCCAAGCATGGAGTTCCCTCTCACATTATTAAAGTAGCAAGGCTACCTTGATGCACACAGGAAGAAGAGGTATTAAAACCAAGTAGGAAACTTACTTGGTTGATCTGAGAATTGGAATGGCAGTTAAGAGAGGATATGAAGAGATAGTTATTCTAGAGTGTAACTCAATAGAAGAGATGAGAGTATGTGAATACTGGGCTACTGAGCATAGCTCGATATCTAGCCTTTATATACTATAGAGAATATGTTTGTATGTATGTACAGTAAGTATAAAACTGGTAAGTACCAGAGAATAACATGGAATGTCATGGAATAAGTGTTAAGGTATTAGTATAGCTAATGAATAGCAATAAGAACTCTTATCTATGATGTCATAACAATAGATAGTGAAAATAGACCATGTTCTGGAATAGATCATATGAAAGTTATGTGACATGGTCTAGAAGAATTATGATCAGGATAAGAATTAAGTAATAAGAAATCGTAAATCCCAACACACATCACCTCTGATTGAGGTTTAGAGTTCGTCTCTCACTTCTTTTGCTCACTTGGGAAAGCCCTCAACATCTGGCTCTACTTCACCTCCGGTTACCATCTGGAGGGAGACAGTTAAATAGAGCATATGAACCAGACCCTAGAACAGTATCTTTAAGTCTATTGCAATTATCAATAGAACAACTGGTCTGAACTCCTTCCCTTAGTGGAGTTCACATACAACAATGCTCTGAATGCAACCACTGGAGTTTCTCCCTTCTTTACTAATAAGGGCTATTATTCAAACTTAACAATACATTTAGAGAGTGACCTCACCTCTGCCAGAGTGCAAGAATGTTCCATTGACCTGAACTCCCTTCATTCCTACCTTTATGAGGAGATTACTGCCACTTAGAAATGATACCAAGGTCCTGCTAACACCAAGTGAACTCCAGCACTGGACTTTAAGGTCAGTGACCAGGTTTTCATCAAGACTAAGTACTTCTGATCCACATGCCCCTCTAAAAAATTATTGAAGAAAAACCTAGGATCTTACATCATTATTGCCCAAGCTGGTACACACTCCTTTACACTCTGACTTCCAGTTACTATGAAGTCCATATATCTGGTCTTTCATGTATCCCAATTAGAACCCTTAGTTCCAAACACAATTCTGGACCAGACTCAGACTCTGCCACCTCTGGTTGAGATTGAAGGCAAATTGAAGTATAAAATAGTAGAAATTCTTAATTCAAAGATTGACTATAGGTGAAGAAATTACAAGTTGTTATACTTGGTACACTGGTCTGGTGTTAAGATTGGTCACTCTGGTTCTTCAAAAGGAAGTTTGAGGGAATGGAAGTAGAAGTGGAGTAGCAGAGCAGAGGGGTAAGTCTTGGTGCAGGACTTATGTGTCACACCTTGTATAGGTTTGACTCTTTGGAGAAGGGATATAAGGGTAAGAAGGGAGACAACCAGAGTTATTCAAATCAATATTTAGACTAAGGAATGTACAACAAAGTAACTATGGTATTTATATTACTGGAGTTGTATCACATTACTATCATATGCTGTTCCTACTCCAGAACTCTGCATTCAACTTCTTGATAACTCTGAAGTGATCTCCTCTGTTCATGTGTGTAGAATCTCTAGACCCACATGACTTTTCCTTTTATGTTCATCTTTATTCTCTGATTGGCTGTGCCTGTCCATTTTGTTGGATCTTCGTTTTTAGATGCACAGTCCAGTATATTGCATCTCTGGTGCACAGCTCTGGGTTTCTCATTTCTGTCTTAGTTATCATCCCGTTCTGCAGCTACTCCGTTAGTAATGCGATACAACTCTGGTAGTATAAATATTGTAGTTACTTCATTGTAGATCCTGCAGTCTGAATATTGATTTGGATAACTCTGGTTGTCTCCCTCCTTACCCTCACACCCCTCCTCTGAAGAGTTGAACCTATGCAAGGCACAACACATAAGTCCTGCACCAAGACTCACCCCTCTGCTCCACTACTCTGCTCCTACTCCTGTGCCCACAGACTTTCTTCTGAAGGACCAGAGTAACCAATTTTAATAATTACTAACAGAGTAACTGTGGAATGGGATAATAAGTAAGACAGGGAGAAGAAACCTGGAGCTGTGCATCAAAAATGCAATATACTGGACTGCATATCTAAGAATGAAGATCCAACAAAATGGACAGGCATAGCCAATCAGAGAACAAGGATGAACACAAAAGGAAAAGTCATGTGGGTCTGGAGATCCTACACACATGAATGGAGAAGATCACTCCAGAGTTGTCAAGGAGTTGGATGTGGAGTTCTGGAGTAGAAACAGCATATGATATCTGGCTATAAAGGTACTGAAGATGAGACCTCCTGGCTCCTAGCCATAGAGCTTAGACATGCCTCTGAACTTGTTGATGACTTTCATCTGTGATACCTAAACAAGCCTGGACCTTACTCTGCTTGATTGCTCTATTCTAATCTTGCTTCATGCAGCCAACACTTGTCCATTACAGTTATCTGTGATGTTCTTCTATCTATACTACACATTTGACTTATACTTACTTCCCAACTCCTCCTCCATGAACTTCCTTTTTATTGCCTCCTTCTTCTCCACCCCCAACTCCACTAGCTCCATTGCCACCTCTTCCTTCACTTTACTCTCCACTCTTGTGTTCATGTCCATGTCTAATCCATATACCTCCTTCACCTTTAGCCATACCAGCTCCTCCACTGCCTGTGTTTGGTAGATCTGCCACCTCATTTGCAATCTGACTACCTTCTGGAGTTCTTTGATCAACTCTGAAATGCCCCATAGGGCCTTTACCCACTACTCCCCAAGCCACTAGGTCTGGCTACTGTACTACTCCCCTTTATTCTCATCCTTTTTGCTGGCCTCTCCACTTTCACAACAACCCTCTTCCTCTGCCACTCCAGCTTCTCCTTTCTGGGCTGCTTACACTTTGCCTTTGCCTTGTGGCACTCCATGCACGAGATTGACTTGCCTGGCCCAAGCTAACACTCAAGCCCACACATGTCACACCTCTGGCATATGGAAGGTCTGCTCCACACCTGTGCCTTTCTCTTACTCCAGCTCTACTGAGCAGTTACCTCCACCACCTATGGTTGATTAGTTCTGGTTAGTTTCTATAGGGGCAGTACTTACCCTTTTTTTCATAGTCTCCTCTGCTGCCTTCCATGCCTGCTCCACCCTCCATGCCTCTAATGCTGCTGCCTCTGCCTTCTTCCTTGCCTCCTCCTCTACCTTCCTTCATGCCTCCTTTTCCTTTCTTGCCTTTGCCCTCTGCCTCCACTCTGTCACCTTTGCATTCCACAACATATTGTCATTATTCTTGCACTCTGTGAGATGGGTGTTGTCCCACTTCTTGATGTCAGCATATGGTTGTTGGGTTTTGAACATGGTGTTGGTTTGAAGTTAAGGTGCAACCACAGACTAATTAGACTTATAAATTGGGGCACAATTAAATTCAGGCTCCACTACTCTGTATTATCTATCAGCTAATGGCCTTCAGAGGTTCAGACCTAAGGGGAGACACTGTCACATACTGCTCCAACTCCAGTACTCCAGTACTCTCTGGTATGATCTCCAGTATGATCTCCAGTATGATTTCCCTTATCTTGTCTCTCATATTCTCAATTTGTATAATCTCCTTCAGTTAGTCTCATTTTTAGTTCCTCCAAGCAGGTGTCTTGCTTAGTACAACAGCCTGACATCTGTCTCTGATCTGTCTTAGGCATGTCTCTAATCTGTCTCCAATTTTGATATATCATTACTCATCTGTTTCATCTTTAATAACCTGTCACATTCCATTACTAATCCACCTGGACTCCATAGTATAAATATGATACTCCAACTTGTATATACTTCAGTTTGAATATTGAATTAGTCTCCTTCTCATGCTTTTAACCTTGAGCTCTGCACTCATCTGACCTCTGACTTCAAGAATAATAAGTATAAGGGCACAACACATAAGTTCTGTGTCAAATGTCCTTATCCCCTCCATTTCACCCATTCTTTCCTCACCCTCCCATTGCAACTCCATTCTGGACATCATTGAACTCATCCAGAGGACCCAGACTTAACAGACATGCCCAAGACAGATTGGAGACAAGTCAGAGACAGATATCAGGCTGTTGTACTAAGCAAGACACCTGCTTGAAGGAACTAAAAATGAGACTAACTAGAAGGAGATTACATGAATTGAAAATACAGGAGACAAGATAAGGAATATCTAGGAGATCATATCAGAAATCATACCAGAGATTATACCAGAGAGTACCAGAGTACTGGAGTTGGAGCAGTATGTAACAGACATAACACATAAGTCCTGTACTGAAAGTCCTTACCTACCCTGTTTCATCCTTTGCCTCTTCACCCTTTCTCTGTCACTCCATTCTAGACCTTGTCAGACTTGTCTAGAGAAACTGGACTTAACAGAGGGTGTTTTCTAAGTCCATGAATGTAGTGGATGTGAACAGAGAAGTTGTGAGAGATAAGAGAGATGGTGGAGGAGAGGCAATTCTATTGACATAAGAGAGAATAGGTAATGTGGGAGACAAAGGGGTAGTTGTAGATAAGAAAGGGGAAGGAGAAACAACTATATTTGAAAGCAAAGAGAGAGATTTAAGATGGTGGTCTTGTTCCTGCAGTGTTAGAGAAAGATAGACTTAATAAAAAGTAGGAAAGATGAGATCTGGGGCTAACATAGTAATATACATATCAAAATCAAAAAGACAGAGAATAGATAGAATAAATTTAAAGAGTTTGTTAATGGCTAGATATAACAGGAGTCCAAACATGGGAGAAAGGTCTGATGGGGCACAATGATGGTAATAATATTGTATCTGAGTAGTTTTATGAAACAGACATACTAGCTCCTGGGTGACTTTGTCATCCTGGTAAAGGGGGAGTTCCTTAATGACATGAAGAAGCTGGAGGTCTGTGAGAATGGTGCTGTATAGGATGAATGTAGCTGAAGTGAGCAAAAAGGAGGGCTGCATATGTGAGGATCTAAGCCATGTATACCCAGACAGTGACAAAGAAATAAACAATATGGATGAAAGCATTTTCAAGGATGATATGAATGGTAGAGTCAATGGGCATTTAATGATGAGAGGAGAGCATAGTAGCCCAATAAATAGTGATTGCAATGGTGGTGAGGAGGATAAGAATGAGAAGAATAATAAAGATGATGAGCTGGAAATTGAGGTAGTTTATGGTTGGTCCTGGTTACAATAGTTAATAGTGGTGTTTATAATCTATCAGGATAAAGGCTGTATGATGAAGATTAATTTTAAATTCCCAAGTGTTCTCTAATGGAGCATAGCCCTTCCATTTGATTAGATACTAGTAATGACTAGAGATATCTTTGTAAGCTAGGATGGCCTTGACTTCATACTTTTCTTCATCATCTATTATCTCTAGAGGGAGTTCTAAGAAGGCAGGGCCATACACTTCTATTTGTCTAAATGAAGAAAAAAGGAAGGTATGGAATGTGTTATGAATTCTCCAAGACTTAGAGAGTTTGAGGTAGTAAATGAGTGGAGAGAGGACTTGTGTGATTTTGAAGGATCCTATACATTTGAGTGTGAGTTTTCTGAAAGGAAAGGGGTTGCAAAGATGTGTGGCTTCCAGTTATACCCTATCACCAACTTTTTAAGGGAAGAATTTGCAAGTTTGGTACCCAGTGAAACAACAGAACCAGACTGCAATCAAAGACCCAGTCTACTACTAATTATGTTAGAAAAAGAGGTAGGGAAATACTAACTTGTTCTGTTGAGAAAGGAATAGAGGTTATGAATATGGCTTAAAGATTAAGTTCTGAAAAGATCCAAGAAACTAGACTGGGGATCTACCCAGCATTGTTCTTGGGGTTTATATACTACTCTACTGTTTGTACATGTATTGCTAACCTAATTACCAGATTGGGTATTGTTTATATTAAAGTTCATTTCTATATCTAGCCATTCAATGGCAATAAAGTCATACCACAGCCTCTAAAGCTGAGGGAAATGGAAATGAAAAGAAGTTTAATGCTATGGATGGCAAATCAAATGGAAGAGAAGCTGCAGTAGCAGTAATTAACTGGGCTATTCCATAGCCATGCACAGCACAGAAATAAAAAGAATCACATGGTGATTAAAGAAGGATGCTGGCTAAGCAGGTAGAAGATCAGAAGACATGGTGATTATTGTGTGAAAGAATAGTCAAATGGAAATAGATCTGATTGGAAAGAAGAGCAGAAGATAAGCACAATCAGATAAGATGAATGAAGATAAGATAAGATCAAAGAAAGAAAAGTTTATGCTAAGTTTGTGAATGAAGAGTCTACCAGAGACCATATATGAGATGGCAAGGATCATCACACTACCCCCCATTTAAAGATCATTGTTCAAATAATTAAAGAGGAGATAATGAGTTGGAACTTTAGTAACATTTTCTGAATGTTTATGAAAAAGAAATAGAAACTGTTTGGAATTAATTGTGAGGGCCCTGGGGGCAGAAAAATGGGCCTTGTAGAAGTTGAAGATTGCCTCTTTGGTATTAGTAAGGTTGGAGCATGGCTCCCAAGTTTGTTCAGTTTCATTATATTATTTCCAATATACCAGATATTCCAGCTGGTGCTGCCAATATCTGCTGTTCACTATATAATCAACTTCCCATTCATTATCCCTATCCTTGATAACCTTAATAGAACCAGGCCAGTCAACTGGCTGGCCTTCAAGGTGTTCTTTATAGGGTTTAATCCAGGAAATATTTACAACTGGATGAATGTGCATAGAGTGGAAAAGTTTCAATTCAACTGCATTGGTTTCTATCATTTTGGTGATTGTATATGGATCAAGGCATCTTTCTGAAAGCTTCTTTGAGGCTTATGTTAGCTTTAGATTATCTGTGAATAGCCAAACTTGTTGGCTAATTTGATAAGAGGGAGAACTGCTCCATAATTAATCTGTGTATTTCTTTTAATGTGCTTGTGCAGTAGTCATGTTTTGTTTTACCTGTTCAAAGGCTACAGCCATTTCATCAGCAATTCTTATAGCAGCAGGAGCTTTGTCTGTTTTAGAAGGTTTAATCTCCATCCATGGGTTATAAGATTTAGTAACCTCAAAGGGAGTTTTCTTTGTTGAAGCATGTTGTTTAGAGTTAATGGAGAATTGGACTATGGCTAGCCAATCAGCCCATTTCTCTTGTTTTTCCAAACAGAAAATTTGTAGAAAATTCCAAACTTCTTTATTGATAATTTTAGATTGTCTATCAGTCTATGGATGGAACACTGTACTTAATTTGGTTTCAATCAATAAAGCCTTGTTTATTTCAGTTATTACTTGCATGGCAAACTGTGGGCCTCAATCTGAAACAATGGAAGAAGGAAGACTATGATGCTTTCATACATACAGTGGCTCAAAAAAGTGTTTCAATATTGAGCCATTTTAGACAAATGGATCAATTGCCAAAGATATAGGACAAACAAAATCAAACACTTGCAAAGTCAAAGATAGTACTTGCTCTTGGCATTCTAACACCACTTAGATCATGTGATTTGGTTGTCATGGCACCAAGATATAGCCATTTTAAAATGACATGTCATCAGAACATTTATTTGAGCATCATTTTAGATCTAGACTTTTAGTATTTAGTGGGCCTTTCTTTGGCCCTTATCACTGCCTCTAACTTTCTAGGCATACTTTCAATCAATCTTTGACACTCCTCAACCTCAATCTTGCCCCACTCCACCACAATTCTCTTCTAAAGCTTCTATACCCCTCTTAATGATCTTGAATAGCTATTGAGCTTTTTTTTCAAGATTTGCCAGAGATGCTCAATAGGACTAAGGTCTAAAGACTGAGCTGGCCAATCCAGAAGCTTGATCCTATGGGAGTCAAGCCAATTCTGAGCTCTTTTTGAAAAGTGCTTGGGATTACAGTATCTCAGTTTGAATATCAACTTAGTCTCCTCTAGACAACTCCAACTTTGAGTCTAGTGCTCATCTGACCCCTAACTCCAAGGATAGCAAGTACAAGGGTGCAACACATAAGTCCTGTACCAAAAGTCCTTGCCCACTCTATTTCATGCTTTTCCTCTTCACCCTTCTTTTGTTACTCCATTCTGGACCTCATCAGACTTGTCCAGAAAAACCAAACTTGACAGTATATTCAACTCTTGTACTCACAACCCCCCTTTGTACCTATGTCTCACACTTAGACTCTCCACCAATGTCTTAAGTCAGTCTTTGGCTTCTTCCACATCATCCCTGGTAATTTTCATAGCTTTAGTGCTAGACCAGTAGCACTTCCACCTATTTTCTCAGCACCCTGCTGTTGCGTTGCCCCTTCTAGTCCCTTTGACTCTTCCCTCACTGCTCTACCCAAAATGATTTTCACTTTTCCCTGAATCTATGAACTTTAGGATGACCCTAAACCCAAAGATGGACTTTACAATCCAGTACCTGTCTTCAGAGAATAACAATAGTAAAGGACCACCACCATCTAATTCCTCTAATCTGAATAACTCCTCAGATGACAATGATAACAATGAACCCCAATTCAATAATATACCACTGGCCTTTAAGCCATTTACATAGCTTGCTGAGGCAATCCAGGATATGATCTGGAGTGCACTCCAGCACAACTTCTCCAACACTCTCAAAACCAAGGTCTGGGAGCCAGATCTATTTGACAGTTTGAATTCCTAGAAACTCTGTCCATTTATAGTTCAGCATGAACTGAACTTTCAAGCCAACCCCAAATCCTTCTGCTGTGACTGTTTTAAAATCATATTTGCACAATCATACCTCAAGGGAGTTGCCCTTGAATATTTCAAGCCAGATCTCCTTAGTAGTGAACCTCTAAAGCATTATCTGCTCTGAATGAACAGCTGGGAGGTATTCCTCTATGAACTCCAGTTCAATTTTGGACCACACAACTCTATTGGCAATATGAAGGCTTAACTCAAGCAGCTCTGTATAAAGGACACCTAGTGTATATCCAACTATATAGTCCATTGGAATTGTCTGACAAGCCAAGTCTGGGAATGGGGTTCTGGAGTGCTT